>JARHVA010004436.1:1312500-1566352 GCA_037957365.1 Torreya grandis
AATGTGAAAATTTAATTGTAAATGGGCTACCCTCGAGTGTCAAGGTACTTGTAGACAACAATTTATTTTGTTTTTGATTTTTGATTTTTTTTGGATTTATTGACATTTGAACACCCAATAGAGGGTTACGAGATGCATAATATATATTTTTGGTTTCTATCCCATGCCAATTCTAAATAATCTCTATCATTCTAACTGGATTTCTTATTCAATATCACTTTCATTTCTATCATTTAATTTTAATAGTACTTGACTAGGATGAGGTTGTTGGGCCCACCAAAAGTTATTAGTGAACTATCTCGAGTATCATTCGCTATCAAGAAATCCTTGTTGAATAAATACATCCAAATATATATTTATTTGGAAAATTTCTATGGTAATTTTGGTTTTTCTTGGTAAAATATAGTTATCAAATAGACCCACACTGATATGCTTAATAGTAAAGCTAAACTCTAGAAACCTTCTAAGAGTTCTTCAAATCATCATGTAATTAAGAACTCTTTCCTTGTAAGGGTTACAAATAATATTATTTAATAGTATCAAACACTAAGGACTAATTAGTTCACCATATATACACAAACCAATATCTCTTACCCAACCACTACTTACTAACCACCAAATACTAAGAAATTCAAAATAAGATAGGTCTGTATTGACAATCCTTAATTCCTTGGCAAAACTTGAATATTCAAATTTGCTATGTTGTGCATCAAATATGATCTCAAAATCATGATCTAACTCATTAAAGTGCCATGATACTAGATTAGCATAATAAGTATGTAAGACAGGAGTTAGGATTCGTTCTTAGATTATAATAGGAAGATCATTCCGTGTTGTTTCTTTTCTAGTTGGATTGATGTTTTCATTGTCATCGATACTATCTTCATCAAGAAATGAAGAGATGTTTTGTTCATCTATTGGTGTCTTGAAGAGGTGTCCACCAATAAGGGTATTTTTTATTTTGATTACCCCTTAGAGCCTTGAACAAGGTTTTTATATGGAGAATTTATTCAAATTAGTTGTCTTCTTGGATCTTTATAGATGCAACAACTAATATGCTGCCATGGAATAAGTCCAATGATGTGTGTTTCTTTAGGTCTCAATTGAAATGTGTAGGAAATGAGATGTTAGAATATTAAATGGGAAAATGAAGGTTAGTGATTATGGAAGGAGAAAATGTTGAAAAATCCTCACAAAGGCCACCAAGATAACTTGCATCGATTTCAAATGAAGCTTCCTCAATAACTATAAAAGAGACACCAACATTTTCAAACTTGTCCATTGATGTGGTTGTTGTTGAGACCAAGGTGAATATTAATGTTGATGTTGAACTTGATCTTAATGCCAAAATATATTCTAAATCAGATTTGGATAATAAATTTGATCTTGTTTTGGAGGTGGATACAAGAAAGGCCTGCTGAATTACATTATCCACAAGTACCTTTTTCACTGGGCATTTGGAAATGATGGATTCAGGATGAAGAGTTTTTTGGAAATGGGGAATCTTAAGTAATGAATGAAATATATGTTATTGGCCAATGATGGGTTGTTGATCTATGTTTATAAGTGAATGAGTCTAATTATGATTGGGAAAATACTCTTGGTATATCTCTATTTGCTTAATTTTAGACTTACAAATTTGATTCTTTAGTAGACAAGGGTTCTTGGAGGAATTTATACAGGATGTCTTTATACACAAGTGATGTATTGAGAAGGTTTAGGATTGGAATGATAGTGGGAATCTTCTCAAGTTGGTCACTTTAATGTTATACTTCCATTCAACATTGGATGATGCACTAGGAATGGTCATTTTTGCATGCCTTATGGTAATAATGCAATCTTGGGATTGTAAAGTAATGACATCAATGATTATGTGCATAATAAATACAAATAACTATGGAGTCCAAAGGGTGATTGACTTGGTCAAAATTATTTGCTTTGGGTTGTTCTTATTTTTTCTTACCTTTTCCTTGCTCATGTTTGGGGAATGGATCTTGATATATCCCTAACTTTTGATCGTTAGTTGGTTGTGTTTAGAATTGGTTGTTGGTAGGGTGTGTTTGGAATTGGTATTGTCTAAGTGGGTTTTGGATTTGTTTGACATTAGTCACACCATGATTAACAAATTTTTTATTATTGGTAAAAAAATTTGGTTTTTCAAATTGTTTTGAGGAAATATTATTGGGTTTAAATATCTTGATAATACCATTATTGATCAAAGGGCATTTAGTCTGGATTCCTTTTCAATAATTTCTTCAAATGACCTTAAACAAAAGAGTAATAAGTGATGTCCCAAATATGAGTTAAGATTGTTAAAAAATATATCAAAAAGTTAGGTTTTAAGAAAGGACCATGAAAAATGGCTTACCAATGCCTGCCATCTTTATAAGGAGGCAAAGGTTTCACCATTGTGTTGTTTGGTGTTATGTAAGTGTTGACCTACCATGTAAGTGTTGACCTATGTAAGTGTTGACCTACCATCTTGAGGCAATAATTTATTTGAATGACCTTAAACAAAGGAGTAATAAGTGATGTAATCAAGTCTCACTCCAAAAGAAGTCATTTCCATTTTTGGGCTCTCAATCCCCAAATGCAAAAAATATAGGTCCTTAGCTTTTTATGGATTAATGTTTGATATTATATAGGATTATTTCACCACTTTACTTGTTTTGGATTTGTATCCCTATCTACCTAGTTCAACTATTACAAATTTGGGAGCTAAAGTCTAAGTGGAAGGTATATTTTGAGCTCCTCTATGTTGCCAAGAAATCACTAAAAGTTGACAATGATATCTACAAAATTCCTTATGAGCACTTGCCCTACAAGGCACTTGACTAGTCCAGACCTTTTCTTGAAAGAGGGAACATTTAAAAATAAATCAATAACCAAAATTGTGAACTTAATCCATGAAGAAGAGTTATGTTGCATAGAGTGACCTCTTAATCCTATCCCTTGTCCATACACAGGGCAGGGTAGGCAGTGAAGGCAAGGTTTCAATAAGATTACATGAAGAGATGGTATTAAGGAATCCAAAATGAACTAGGTCCTAGCGTGAGGCCTTAAAATATAAATAAAATCTACTAAGCCTTACACACTCCTAAACATGCTCTAAATGACTACATAGAAACCTACAGGCTTGGATCATTCACCTACAACTAGGGGCATTGGAAGTTAGTCTCAGTCAATGGTAAGAGTGGTGTTTTAGCCTAATTGAAGCATATAAGTGGGTGAAGTGATGTGATAAGATGTTAGAGAGACAATTAAATATTTGTATGCACTTATGAGGTTAAAAACTCACCTCCATTGACCTATAACCAAGTAAAATATACACCTATTGCTTAGTTTTAATTTGGTTGCAGTCAGGGGTAAAAGGGAGGTTTTAAAGCTCAAATCAAGAATATAAGTATATATAATGTTGATAAATGAGTTATAAGAGGATAAAAAAGGAATTTCACACCTTTTGGAGGTTAAAAAATTGCCTTGGAAACCTATAGGGCCGTAGGTAGATGTCTCAGTCCTAACTTTGAAAATGCCTAACTTTGAAGATGAAAGGTAAATGAATGTGCAATAGACTGAACTTAGCCTAGAAGGATAGTTATTTTATCACTTACATGAAGTAATAAGCATCATGAATGTTTTTTTTGTGTCACTAAAGCATGATTTAAGCCCAAGACAACTTACAATCAAGTTAGGCCAAAATTGAGCAAGAGTGAGTAGGGTTGGTGTTGTAAGTGCTAAAATCACTATAGATGAATGAGAGATCTCATTTTGGTTTTGAAATATTTTAAAAATTTTTTATATAGGGATATTATCATCTTGGAAGAACCCCAAATAAAAGATATTCACCGTTAGTACCCCTATTTACAACCTATAGTCATGCATGGTCCTATTTGAGCTTAAGCAAGGTATGGGTTTTGACTCCCAAAGAGGAAAGAAAGGTCTCAAACCTAATAGGGTCATAAAATAACATAAATTAAGGTGGTATCATTCCTAAAACACTCACAAAATGCCTAATGACATTTTAACCCATACAAGATATGACATAGTTCGTACAGTCAGCCAAGAGGGCCTTGTTTCAAGGGGCAAGTTGGGGGTTTCACTATCAACCAGGATTTCTAAAGACTTCCAAAGATTCATGAGCTTGAATTGGGATGGATAACATATAAAAGTAGTTGATAATAATGGAGGATATGAGGAGGTAGCAAATACATGGAGGTTTGAGCAAAAAACATAAAAAGTAGGGGTTTTGACCCCTATTTTGGCCCCTTAGACATGGAATCTAACCAAACCCTTCAATAAAAATGGTCATAAATAAATTTTTGATATCTAAAAATATTCACTTTTCCCATAAAAATAGGGTAATATGCCTCTATTTTATCTCAGAGGTGAGTCACTCCTTGCATGCAAGAAAATGGCAGTTTTTGGGAAAACTAAGAATGGAGGACTTGTGCTCAATTTGACTAGTCAAGGTGGTTTTTAAAGTTGGGTAAAACCTATGGGAACATAAAAAAATAGATTTTAGGGTTGGAATGATAAGGGGATGGTTTGGACAAGGAGGTCTGTAGACAGACCTAATGGGAAAACATGCAAACCCAACCCCAAATGAGATGTCACTTCAAGTTCTAGCCCTCTCCAAGTATTCTAATGTTTTTTGTGATCCCTAAAAGGTTAAATATGATGTTTTAATTATAGTTTAATGAATTTATGGTGAGAATTATCATCTTTTGGTCCACAAATTACAAATAGACCTATTGGTAAGACATAACTCTTGTTCTAAAGCAGTGGTCATTCCCATTTTTGCCTCTTGGTGAGCTCCAAAAATGATTTTAACATGTTGGTATGTTATAAATAGAGGTTAAGGAGCTTTTGGTTGGTGAGTAAACTTCCCAAAAATCCATATCTATCCTTAGACTTACTAAAAAGCTCAGAAGAAGCACAAGAGCAACACGAAGGTCAACTTCCATCACTCACATCTCTCATGGATGCTTACATGGGGCCTTGATCCATTTGGATAGGTTAGAGGGGATTATTAAGAGGAAAAAAATGGATTTTTTATAGGGTTTTAACGTTTCAACTTTATGAACAAAGGTTAAGAGTCCAGGTCACTCAAAACCCTTACAAAACCCTCATAGTGACCTGTTTAGGAAAATTTAGTTGGTAAGGAATAAATATGAAATAATGAGGCTATGTAAACAAAAGGAAATTTGTAGAAGAAATTCTAAGGTTTTTGACAATGTGTTTGATTTGTATGGAACTATATAGATCAAAGGAAAATAGGGATTACTTTGACCATTTTGAGTGGTGTGCAAGCTAAATGAGGAGTTAGGAGATGAAAGAAACTTTTGGAGGAAAATTTATACTTTTTAAAACTACAAACATTAACCTAATCTCATGAATAATCTTATAAGTGTCTCAACCAATTCCTCACTTTTAGCTAGTCCAGCGAGCCAACTAGTGAACACTTGGAGAAAGTGGTGAAAAGCAATTAAGGAAGCCTTTAAAGGTTTTTTATTAAAACTAATAATATGGTAACCTTTGACAAGTGTCATTACCTCTTGTGAATGGATTATTTTTTAGGTTTGAGGAGTTTTGAATGCCAAGTGGAGAAGGTGCATGGAAAAGAGCCTTTTTGAGAATGTTATGAATGATTTTGCATGTCCAGAAGAATAGGGATGGTCAGGGATCAATCCAATGTATGTGGACAATTTTTTGTAACACCTCTTGATTAGACAAACCATCATTACTAACCATATGTATGGATAAAGGTAGTTTTGGAAGGCAAATCATGAGGGCAATTTCTTATGCCAAAATTGCAAGTTTTGTGCCACTTTTCACTATCCTTATGACTTGGTTTAGACAAGTACACCTCTATGGCATGGAATAACTGACCCCACCTATCTTACACATTCAATTTAATTTATTCTCTTAGATAAACACATGTCCAAGTGACTCTTGGACTTCCCTTCTCTCTATCTTCCCATTTCTTCTATAAATTTTGGCCTTTTGGCATTGTAAGTAAAAAAAATCCACTTGGGTATGGTGAACCCCTACCAAAATTTTATCTTGAATTAATAAATATATCTATTTTTTACCTCATTCAAGGATTTTTTAAGTGTATGTGATGGTTATTGTCTTGTGTAAGTGTATCTTAACTTACCTTCACATGTTTATTTTCCTAGTACCTTATGAGTTCAAAGACTTCTCTTTGCAGGTCAACAATAAGTGTCAAATGGAATTGTAGTGTAGTGAATATATTTTACAATAGTGTGTCTTATAATTCCTATTATCTAAGTCTTTCTATCCTAAGGCAATTCCAAGACCCCATGTTGAAACATTGATGCAAGAAGAAAGCTATTATTGGATGTAGTGTATGATAGGCTTCTCTTGGTTTAAAGTACATGTCAAGACTGTGAGTAGAGTAGACATTTGGTGCATCACCTATATTAGAATAGGTTTAATTTTTATGATATCCTTAACTCTATTCATTCTCCAAGTTTTTAGTAGTAGGAATATGAGCCTAAATGATGCATCAAGGGGAGCTAGCCCCTAATATAGAGATCCACCCCGCAATAGGGATACCCACAACCCTAGAGTGGTTCCATTATGTCACTTGAGTGAGAAGAATATTGTCCCATATCCTCATTGGGTGAATTCAAGTGACAATAGTAAGTCTAAAGTGGTCAAGTCCTTTTTCATAAGAAACATGATGAACAAATTTATTAGAAAGGTCCTCAAAAGTAAAGATAGATCCTTTGGGGAGGCATGAAAACCATTTGAGGGATTGACCCCTGAGACTTCATGGAAATATTCATAACATGTACTTGTTAATATAAGTAACATTTTCACATACATGATAGATGTCATTAAGGTGCTCCCTAAGATCACCCTTGCCTTTATATTTGTCAAATTTTAGAAGTTCAAAATACTTAGGGAAAGATGTTGTCATGGTATTTAAATCATATGTGTAAGAAATTTTTTCTTCAAACTTATATTATTTTTACTAGGAAAATGTGTCATCTTGCAAGCCTTGAAATTTATCTTTCAAGTTTTAAAACTCTTGGATATATTGTAGTTATAGTTGATTCATTTGGCTTGAATAAGGTAATAATTTTTGGCCTATGAATGGGTTTGGATTAGTGCAAGTTTGTGAAAATTGGTGAAGTGGTGGACTATTATTGAAGTGATTAGGAGGTGGGTTGGGAAATTTATCATGTTGTGGATATGTAAAGTGATATGGATTGGTTGGTTTAGTGGAAATGTTAAAGTGTGTTGGGTTTGGATTGGCGTTAAAATTTACTAGGTTAGGATTGGTGTTAAAATTTACTGGGTTATAATTGGTGTTGTAGTTAAAATATTGATGGTTTGGGTGAGAATTAAAGTTGGGGTTTGTTTGATTAAAGTTTGGGTTGGATTAGATTAGGCTAGTTGGGTTAAGGTTGGTGTTAAAGTTGAGGCTGGTTGGGTTAGGGTTGGTGTTAAAGTAAAATTTGTTTGGGTTAGGGTTGGTGTTAAAGTAGATTTTTTTTGGGTTAGGGTTGATGTTAAAGTTGAGGTTTGTTGGGTTAGGTTTGGTGTTAAAGTTGAGGTTGGTTAGGTGAGTTTGGTCTAGGTTTTGATTTGGATGTGAACTAATCATGTGATTAGAATGGGTGTTAATGCTAAATGGATGGTTAGGATGTGGATTATTGTTGAACAAATTGGTGCTAAGTAATGTTTGGTTTGGATTAAATCATACAAGAGAATAGGAAAATTGATAATTGCCATTTGGATTTGGATTGGTGGGTATATTTGAAGTAATACCCAAGCTTGGTTTTGATAAAATTTGTTGATTTGATGTTGATTCAAATATGCATTTGAATCAAAATTGATTAGATTGAACCCTAGGTTAAGACTAAGATTTTATTGGATTTGGATTTGTGACTAGATTGATTAAGGGATAGTTCAAAAATTCCATTTATCCAGTGATAGGTGATATTTCCTTACAAGGAAGGCTTTGACTCAAAAAAGGATAAAAAAACTTGACACTAGACTATAAAAAAGACTACAGTGTCTAAAAAATTGATTGACAACTAAATGCTTTTGAGTTTGAGTGTAAGGTTTTTTGTATATTTTTAATGACTCAAAAGAACTCTATTTTATTTAAAGGTTTATTTAGCATGTGGTAGAGAACAAGGAAATAATAAATAAATTCTTACTTTAAATAGTCAAGCAATTACACATAAAAGGTAAAAAATTAGGATAAGGGTTGTGAATAACATTTAGGCCTTCTAATGTCACTTATTCATCCATGATTTCAATTAAAGCCTAATATTTCAAGGAACTAATCATGGAAGATCCTGCCATTCCCATGGCCCATTGAGTCTAGTTTTAAGGGAGTGTGGAAAATAATTTCTAGGTGCTAACTATTAACCAATGCACCAAAGTTAAAAGACAAAATAGCCTCTCCTAGGCTTAAAGTTTAAATACAATTATCTAAAGGTAGTACTCCAAGATACCTTATGGTACATTGAGGCTCAAATTCATGGAAGAAATAAATAAAGTAGATGCACACTATTGGGTCTTATCCCAAAGTGCCCAACACAGTCATAGGGGTTTTAGTGTGTTAAAAATTGATGATATTGTATTTCAAAGCAACTATTAAAATCCTAGGTATTAGAGCATGAAATACCCTCACATCACAATATGTTTAAACACATAATCACTTAGGCAATTAAAATAGTTGGATCTCAATTTATATACCCTATCATTACACGAGGTTTGGCTTACTATGTAATGGTGAAATCCATGGTCAATAGAGCCCCTAGAAAAAGAAATAAAAAATAAGTGTTCATTTATAATTTCGAGTATTGTCACCAATGTGACACCAAATAAAGAGCATACACAAATAACACTTAGATAACACATAAAATTATGGAATTATTTTTTATTCCTGAGTATCATCACTAATGTGACACCAAGAGAAGAGCATACATAATTTCACAATTACAAACATAATGCTTTAAAAAAATAATTATATCCATACTAAATGTGATGTAATTACTAAAAACTTGAAAAATTGAATTGAAAGCATTAATATCAAAATAGAATAAATTGGTTTTTGTTTATCCCTTTTGTGAAGCTTCTTTGACAAGCATTCTACAAACAATTTATTAGAGAGTTTTTTTCTTTTTTTTGCTTATAGTTAATGAAACCTACAAAAAAATAAGAACAAAATATAAAAATGATAAAATAACAAAAATCAATTGAAA
The DNA here is from genome assembly GCA_037957365.1 of Torreya grandis. Taxonomy (NCBI): domain Eukaryota; kingdom Viridiplantae; phylum Streptophyta; class Pinopsida; order Cupressales; family Taxaceae; genus Torreya; species Torreya grandis. Next base: position 1,321,749 of record JARHVA010004436.1, read on the forward strand.
ATTACTTCTAAATGTAACTATGAAAAATTATGAAGGAAAGGCCCACCAAGTGTGCCAAAATGTATTAAGAAAATCTAGAAATACAAATTAATCTTAGAAGTCAAATGAAATATTAATCTAAACTAACTCAACCTATGATGGAGCTACAAATGAAAGAAAAAAAACAAAATTATACATTAGCACAAAAAGAAGCTTCCTCCATTGTGATGCAAATTTATTTTTCTCTCTTTGAATTGTGGTTGCTTACTCTTTCAATACAAAGGAAAATGGGTAGTGTTGTGGTATGAACTCTCTTATAATCTTAGAATGATAAACATGTATTGAAGAAGCTTAGATAAATTGGAGGAAGAACCTCTAATTTATAGAGTTTATAAATGGATGTAAACCATCCATATTGAGATGAAGATCAAGGGATGAGAATAAAAGATAATTTTTAATTCACAATGGGAATTTTGAATTAAAAATTAGAGTGGAGAACATGTGGGACTTAGAAATGAATTAAAAATTAATTTGGGAGGAGGATATGATATAACATTAGTATGTGGATATGAAATAGATTATTAAAATAAAAAAAATTAGATCATGTAAGATAATAGGAATACAGGTTGATTGTTAAATCAGATCATGAAAGACAATGGGAGTAAAGGTGGATTATTAAATTAGATCATATAAGATAATGTGAATAAAGGTAGATTATTAAATCAAAATATGGAAGACAATGGGAAAAAAGGTGGATTATTAAATTGAATCATGGAAGACAATATGATTATTAAATTGGAATGGTAGATAATAAGATTATTAAATTAGATCATGGAAGACAATGGGAATAAAGGTGGATTATTAAATTGGAATGGTGGGGGATAGGTGGAGTCTTAGGGCATGCAAGGATAATTTTGATTTTTTAGATTTATAAAAAATTATGAATTTCTAAAATCCATAGAATTTTTAATTAGATAAAGATTAGTTAATTAATTTTAGATTAATTTAAGGATAATAAATAATGAATAATGAATAGTGATTATGAAAAATTAAGAATGATCAGAGAAGATTAGAGATGATTAGGTATTTAATGAAAATAAGGTTAAAATCAACACAAAACATTTGATTTTAAGTGTTTACACATAGCCTAATGAAGCAATGCATGTCATGTATATGTCCATACTTACTATATTCATGGTCACTTGTAACGACTATCTTTTTCTTTACCTATGCCTTATAGGACATGTTGTCACTCTCAACATCATTGAAGTTATATAAGTTGGATAACTCTACCTCTAGTGCTTCATGGTTTGAAATTAGCACTGCCAACATGTTCACAGTGCTGGATAAATTTGAGGATTAGGTTCTTGGCCTCCCATCATGCCTAGTTGAGGGATCCACCACCCATTTTGGCCTTAAGAATGTCCTTCCCAAAATAAGAAAAATGTAATTTTTAACTTGAATTCAAGCACGTGTAAAAAATAAATCATAAATCATTGGAATAGACTAAAATAACCCTAGTGGGTGTGTTAAATCCTATAATTTCACCCTATATTACATTAGTGGAAACTTTTAGGCCAATCTATGGCATAAATTGCATTGATAGGTTCTAAAATGAAACTTTATTGCAGTAAAGAGACAAGTCCTTGTCCTCCAACTAGAATTTCTACCTCCAAGACCTCCATGTAAAAATAAATCACTTCAGTAACATCTAGATAGGAAAATTACATGTTCTCCCATGACCACAACATCCAAATCCACCTAGATGCATGCTTTCACTATTATTCAAGAGTGTGGAAACACTGACAAAAAATGTTGTCAAAGTTGAAGCTAAAATTATAGAACTTTACTTCTAGGGATTTGTGGATTGAAACCAATGCTACTAACACATCTAGGGTGGTGGATAACATCTAATGCCCATTTTGGCCTCAAGAATGTCCTTCCCAAAATAATAAAAATGAAAAATTTTAACCTAAATTTAGGCATGCATAAAATATAAATCATATGTCATTGACATGAAAAAATAACCCTCCCATGGATGTTGAATCCCTCTAATTTTAACCTAGAGAATATTGGCAGTGAAGAGACAAGTGCTTATCCTTCAATTGACATTTCTACCTCCAAAACCTTAAGGTAAAAATAATTCACTTAAATCATGTATATATAGGAAAATAACATGTGTTACCATGAAAACAAACATCTAAATCCATCTAGATTCATGTTTTCACTATTGTTGAAGAGTGTGGAAACAATGATAACAAATGTTATCAAAATTGAAGCTACAATTAGAGCACTCTACTTCTGGTGATTTTGGATCAAAAATGGTGATAAAAATACATCCAAGGTGATGGATAATGTCAAGGACTAGGTTCTTGACCTCCCATCATGATCAATTGAGATACCCACCACCCATTCTGGCCTCAAGAATGCCCTTCCCAAAATAAGAAAAACTTACCAATCTATGGCATAAATTTCAATGACAGGTCATGAAATACAACTTTATTACAGTGAAGAGACAAGTGCTTATCCTCTAACTAACATTTCTACCTCTAGGACCTCCAGGGGAAAATACATCACTTTTAACATGTATAGATATTAAAATTACATGTGATCCCATGACCATGGTGTTTGAAACCACTTAGCTTCAATTTTTCACTTTTGTTCAGGAATGTCAAAACACTAACAACAAATGTTGTTAAAGTTGAAGCTATAGTTAGATAACTCTACCTAAAATGATTCATGTATTGAATCTAGAATTGATAAAATGTCAAAGGTGGTAGATAAAATATAAGACTAGGTTATTATCCTTCCATCATGCCCAGTTGAGAGACCCACCACCCATTCTAGCCTCAAGAATGCCCTTCCCAAAACAAGAAAGATGTAAATTTTTAGCCTGACTTCAAGCTTACATAAAATAGAATCTATAAGTCATTGGAATGAACCTAAATAACCTTATAATTCATGTTAAATCCCTCTGATTTTACCCCATATCACATTTATGGAACCTTTCAAACCAATTTGTGGCACAAGTTTTAGTGACAGGTCTTGAAATATAACTTTATTGTAGTGAAGAGACAAGTGCTTGTCCTCTAATTGACATTTCCACCTTTAGGATATCTAAGTACAAATCCATCACTTCAAACACATATAGATAGGCAAATGACACATTATTCCATGACCATCACATCTAAATCTACCTAGATGCATGTTTTCACTACTGCTCAAGAGTATGGAAACACTGAAAATAAATGTTGTCAAAGTTGAAGTTGTAGTTGGAGAATTCTACCTCCAGTGATTTGTGGCTCAAAAATAGAATTTAAAACATTTATGGGGTAGTAGATAATATCTAATACTAGGTTCTTGGCCTCCCATCATGCCTAATTGAGATACCCACCACCCATTCTACCATCAATAATTCCCTTCCCAAAATAAGAAAAATGTAGATTTTTAGCTTGACTTCAGGTATGTGTAAAACATAAAGTGTAAGTCATTGGCATAAGCCCAAAAAACCCTTTTGTGAATATCAAATCCATATAATTTCACCATAGAGAATGTTAACATAATCTTCTAGACAAATCCATGGCATAAATTATAGTGATGGGTCCTAAGTACTTATATTAAGCTTCTCTTAGCTTCAAGAATATGCATATCTTTACTAACAGTACAAATCATGTGAAGGTGGAAGCTTATTTGGCACCACCAACCTCAAAATAAATTTAGTAAGTAATTAAAAATGAAATTTATATGTACTACCTAAAAGATCAATAAAATTTGGTAAAATTAAATACATATACATTTTACAAGTCAACATACCTTGGAATTTCAATCCAATGAACCACTAGGATCTACTCTAATTTGATAGTTTCAAGAATAACTTCATGGTCTAACTCATAAAATTTATATATATTATTATTTATTGGCCTCCAATGATATTTATCCAATTGCATATTTTATACAAGAACCAAATTTGAATAGTGTAGTATCTTTCTATGTTTTTCAAAGTCTCCAACAACCATACATCTAAATTTTTTATAGGATATCATCCAAGCCAATCATAGACCTAGTGGTATAGTCAATATTTTCTCCATATATGATTGGGTAAGTGATTTTTTTTCTTGTCCTCTACACACCAACATACGTATAAATTTGTTCCCTCTTCATTATCCTCATCAATAATAATTATAAAAACATGCCCTGTATCACAAAAAAGAAAATTTTAATGATGTTGTCAAGATAGATAATGAGAATAAATAGTACATAATGATTAATCTTCTACTTGGTTGTGCTATATTAAATATGTGGTCAAAGTCATGTGATAATGCCATATCTATAAGTTTTAATGTTGGTAGAACTAGATATGTGTCGATTGAAATAAGAGGTTTGTAACTTCATTTATTTACCTACTCTTTTGACTCACACTCATTCCAAATAGATTTCATGCATGTAGAACAAAAACATGCCAAGTGTCTCATATGAATAGTCTAAGAACTTGAATTTGAGCTAATAAATGAGTGAAGATCACTTGATCCCATTATAGTCATATAATCCTCATAATTTTCTAATTGTTCTTCCTCCATCAACTAGAAATATATACAAATAGTAAATTTTTGTTGAGCACTATGGCCCATTTTATCATTACACCATTAAATAATGGTTGTTTCATTATTCAAAACAACACCATCTTCAAACTTCAACTCCTCTCTTGAAATGACTCATTTTTCACATGATCCAACATTCTCATGCTCTCCTTTTCCATGGCCAAGCTTAGTGAAACTCCAAATATGTTTTACACTAGTGGTAACATGCATCCTACTCAACTAGTAAAACATCTATGCATTCTTAAATTATGATGTGTAATTGTCTGACCAAATTTAATGCTGATTGAAATTAATGTTCTTCCCAGTCAACTATCCATAAAACATCTCAAAATAACCTTGCACATACTCTATACAATGTGATCGATCATCACTAACATATAAATGGTATTACCTTAATATTTTTTGATCTTGATTTATACTATTAGGTGCATACATGAATACTATATGCATGAATATGGGAACCTATATCAATTTATAATATTGTGATTAAACTTCCATTTATGGTTTAAATGTGTAATTCTTAGCAAAGTCAACTAATAAAATAATAAAACCATGTGGGAATGTGTCCTTGATTAGATTGAAATGTTAATCCAACCATCTATTCCTATGTGTGTGCCTTACATACTCAAATAATCTCCTCCCAAAATTTGACCATAAATTTTGAAACAAGTATTTTTTTTATAAGAAGCTCACACCTTTTAGATTCTTTACCATATTTTACTTGATAAATTGCATATTTGTATTTGATCAAATCAACTAATTCCTATCTAATTGCACTTGTATTCTCTTCATGGATATAATTTGTTAATTTTGGCAATCCTCCATAAATGTTACAATTTCTATATAAACATGCTTTGTTATAAAAGAACTATCCATTTGGTCTTTCACAAAAAAATGGTTAGAATATATTCCTTGGCTGATTTTGGCAGAATTTCTCTGCCACAATCCTATAAAATATTGTGAGTATGAAAAGAACAATGTATATGGTGAAAAATAACATAGTGAATTTAAAATTCAACATGTTTCCTACAATAACAAATGGTGAGTGTGTGATTTATTTTTACTTAAAATGGTTTGGACATCTCAAAATATCTTTGACTAATAGAAATTTATGGATATTTTTCCAAAAACTTAGAGTACAATTATGTTTGAAACATATCAAATAAATGTTTTGGATGTAGTTCATAATTACAAGAACCAACTCTTGTTTTTACTACATCTCTTGTATTAGGTGAAACTCTTGTATTGTATTTTCAAAATTGTGCAAGTAAAACTTTTAGATCACCGGTTTTAGCCTTATAATTTCTTAGAAGTCTACTAGAGAATGCCCATAACTCAGTAGTATTGGCATAATTAAGTCTTTGGCATATTTCAATTATTATCATTAATGTCTTTCTATTTATGTCTACTACTCGATTAATTTTTGAAAACAATAATTTTTTCCATGTTTGACCACTTACTACACATCAATCATTTTTTCCACGTGTGACCACTTACTACACAAATTGTAATTATACACCAAGAAACATTAGAATCTTTGTTACATGATTTTAGGCCTACAATATGATATGTGTCATGTGGATTTTTAACAATTTCATTATTTTCATCATCCATGTTAGATGTTCTTAGTCTTAGGGTGTACATTGTAGGTCTCATCTTAATCAATTTCATCAATGAAATAAACACATGATATTTTTGACTATCAAAATGTAATTTATCAAAGAAATTATCCCAATTTTTTTAATCTAATCTTCTTAAATGGCAGTCAGATATTTTTTTGTGCACTAGTTATGTTTTCATTGACTTCAATTAAGTACTTGAATTTTTTACGCACAATCCTTAGAGATGTTGTTAATAATGGAATTTGTTAAGAGGGTGTTTCAAAATCTTTATGTTTACTACTAGTTTCTTCATTGTTAGTTTCACTATTTATTTGTGGGATGACATTTTCTTCATTGTTAATTTCATCATTATGTGTTTTCATGAAATTGTGTTCATTAATAGGGGGTAAATCATCATACATAGATTCATCATCAACAAAATCAAAAAGTTTATAATTTGAATGTGGACTTGAAACATAATTTGGGCTTCTAGGTAAATATTATCTAGATATTTGGCTCATTAGGGATAGTGTTTATATGTTGTCTTGAGTGAGATGATTTCATTCACACATTTTGTTTTTCTCTTAATTATTCTAATTACTTCAATGTTTTGTGCTTTAACTTATTCCTCTTCTTTGAATGAGTTCCATCACCCATGACTAGACAACGGACAATTTGAAATTCCTTTTGATGGTGGAGGACTCAAAGAACAATTTGATTTTTATTGTCTTCATCTAATGATGTAGAGAATGTTTATGGGGTTAGAATTATTGAAATGACAGACAAAAATAAGTGTTATAAAATGATTTGTTGTCTAGGTATAATAATGCATATGCATTATAGTATAATGCATACATCTTATTTATACTACGTGTATACTATAAAAAATGCATACACATTATAGTATATCATGTATTATTTATACTATGTGCATACTATCAATAATGTATATGTGTTATTGACAGTATGCCTATATGATCATTTATCATATTGTTATGATATATGATTATACTACCTAATGAAAACTTATATTATATTATTATTGTAGGGTTGATTTACCCATACCTTTCATCCTATACAATTTATTGAGCCATAATTTAGGTTCATAAGGCTCATTTTTTCCCAAATCACATGTTTAATTGCACCAATTGAGTAATTGGATTAACTCATGACTAATTTAGGGCTAAATCACATCTCTAATTGCACCAAAAGACTATTTGGATCAATTCATGACTATTTTATACCCAAATCACCTCATGTTCTTATCTAATTAGGTTGAAGGGGCTCAAATTGGCCCAAATTTATTTCTTTATTGAATTGGCAGACTTTTTGCTTTATTTTGTTATGATATTAGGGTTAATTGATCCCCAAATTACTTTTATATAGTCAAAAGTAGGTTCATGAGGTTAAATTTCATAATAATTACATCATTCATTGTAATAATGGACTAATTAGGTAAATATGTCTAGAAACAAGAGGTAATTTAGCCCCTAGAATCATATTATAGACTTTTAGTTAGGTTCAAGGGGTTCATATTGGCCCCAATTAAATTCATGTTTGCATTTGTAATAAAATTAGGGTTAATTAAGCCATATGTTGCATCCTAGAAGGGTCAATTGACCCATACATTAGGTTCACGTGGCTCAATTTTACCCAAGTCATGCCCCTAATTTCACCAATTGACTAATTGTATCAATTTATGATAGAATTGAACCTATTTTAGCCTAAATCATGTCCTACTCTTATAGTTAGGTTGAAGTGGCACAAATTGTCCCCAATTTCTTTCATTATTTAATTGGTGGACTCTTTGATTTATTTAGTTATGTATTGGGGTCAATTAACACCCCAAAGTTCATATTTTATAGGCTAAATCATATTTGTGGGGTTCAATTTCATCCAACTTGCATCATTAATTTTAATAAATGACTAATTGGATCAATATGTTAGGAAATATGGGCTAATTTATCCCCAAATCACATCCTAGACTTGTAATTAGCTTAAATGGGTTCAAATTGGCCCCAATTACCTTTGTGTTTACATTTGTGATAAAATTAGGGTTTAGGGTTTAGGTTTTTAATAATTTACTAATAGGGTCAAATGAAAACCAAGGTGTTATCTCTAAATCAGTCTATTATATCATAATAAATATAACACTTTATGCTTAAAAAAATTAATAGAGAACATGTCGCCCAATATAACCCTTATGACCATTTGTGAATTGAGACAATCATACCAACTCATCTCTCGATAATACTAGTGTAGGTTTCCATTCATTTGTGCTTATTATTCCTTGCCTATATACAAAATATTTATAATGGCAATGTTTCATTCCAAAATATGTCTAAACCTAAATTGGATAAAATCTTATGGTTTTACCTATATTATGATTAATTGGCCACTACATGCTTTATAAATTATGTATGAGTTTTGTATACAAGGGAAAGTAAAGCTGATCTATAAATCAATCCTAGCTCAGAGAAGATAAATCATACTAACCCTTCTACTTGTTGGTATATTTAGAAAAATGAGGCCATAACCAATATGGATTTGCTAGACCTAACTAAGGGGCCTCTTACCACATAATATCACTATAGAGGGTTCCAAAGCCTCTAGTCAAGTAATACCACACAATAACCCTAGCTAGGTCCTATGTTTTCTTATCAAAGTAAAGTAAATCTAATCTAATGCTTATGAAATCATGTGGCATAAAATGAAGGTAATAAACATAAAAGTAAACATGCAAAGAAGAACTCTACTCAAGTCAATGTAGAGGTAATCCTAATGCACACAGAGAGAAAATATTTATAAACTAATAAATGTAAATATATCTACTTAATAAAGAGGGAGCAAGAGTTTGGAATACTTACCTTGAAGATGAACTCATTGGACCTCAATCTCTCCCTTGGCCAATGGTGCTTTACAAGAGATTATTGTCATTTGTAAGGACAACAAAGATAGGTCAACTCTAGGCTACATGACTTCTCTTATGCATCCAAAATACTTCTCCCATAAGATAAGATTATTCTCTCCAAGTGTAGTATGAAACCTTAAGTAATGGCTCCTTAAGTAGAATGGTGGATAAATAGATGCATAAATAAATAATTAACTCTATCTCTCTCTAAAATGGCAAAAAAAGGATGTGTTTAGATATTTGTATCTAACCCTAAACTCTTTTAAAGTTTTATCTAATAGAGTTAGCCCAATTGACCCTATTATTTAATAAATAAAGTAGTTAGGTCTTGGACTAGGTCGACTGAGACCAACCTAATCTTGTAACATGATTATATTTTAAGTATAGGGTCAGCCTAGGCTGAATTTTTTTGATAAATGTCAAAAAGAGGTTTTGGCTTAGGTAGGGGTTGTTTGAGGTGGTGAATTACTTAGAGGAATGTGTAAGGGAGGTGTCAAAGCTTAGAAAAATTTATAGGAGAGGTTTGTGTTGGTTTCAAGTGGTGGTATAGGAGATAATAATCTTGTAAAGCACTAATGGTCTACCCACCCCTTTTGTAGTATACCCTTTATGGCATGAATTCATAGTATTGAGACTCGATGGGTTCTTGTAAAAGAGAAAGAATCAATAATTGATAACATATTCTCAACTCAAATATTATCATGTTTCACATGGTTATAACATGGGATGGTGTTTTGGGAAAAGAACATAGCAACACACAACACTGAATTAAGTAAATTATAAAAGTGAATAAGATGAATGGAAGGAAAAGACCTACCTTTACTTTCCTTAGTACTGTATAAGAGGATAGAAGTGAGAGAAATGTTAAGGTGTCTAATGTAGAGAACATTAGGTGAACCTATAAATTAAGCAAAAAATTATTTTTTTACAAAATATACATGTAATATGTGGAAAAATTCTCTACAATGTCAAAATTTTATAACATCCTTTGGTTTGGAAAAAAGAGGTAGTAGAAATAAAGTTATGGGGAAAAAATGGAATCTAGTGGTAAATGATTGATAGGTAAATACATTTAAATAGTAAATATAAATAGGGTAAAAATTAATTTATTTGTTATTTTTACTATTCTGAAAAAATATTGCTCTGAGAAATGTAGTTGAACTTGGAGAGCAACCATGGTGAGGAGATGATAAATATGATGTGGGGGATGCCTAGTGATCAAAACTAGTGCAACTCAGGTAAGTGATACATCAATTTCAAATTTTGGATAATTTTAATTTAAATTAAGATAGATATAGAAAAATAGATGTTAAGAAAATGTAGATACCAAAAATGACCCTAGGAAAATTTTATGTAAACTAAGGGTTAAACAAGATATTGAGTAGGAAAGAATCAGACCAATAAATGATTAAGGCATTTATGGTAAATGGCTTAAGAGTCATTATAAACTAAGAATAGAATTGACCCTAGTAACTCAATTGGAAAGGGTGAGAGAAGTCAAGGTCACTGATTGCATAGAAGAGGGCCAAGATAGTATCGTTGGGGGTAGCCAACTATATAATAGAGAGTTGATCTAGTTAGAAAAGGAGATATAGCTGGTATAGTACCTTTTGGCTGATGTAGTATAAAAATAGGTGGCCAATAGAGTCTATTAAAGTAGGTCAACTATGTGGCAGAGGGTTGATGTAGTATGCCAATGATAAGAGAGGGTTCATTTAGTATCAAAAAGGCCGATTATGTCTATAAGAATGGACTGACTATGTAGTAGAGGGTTGATTTAGTATGGCAAAGAGGTGACAAGATTGATTTAGTATCAAAAGGGCTAAATGTTAGGAAAAGGGAAAAATAAGACAAATAGGTTGATGAAGTAGTTAATTTTTAGTATTTTGAGAATATTAAGAATGTATTTATTATTATGACATCGATAACTAATAAATTATCTATTGTTTGATGTTTTATAGAGGTAACAAAGACTTTGGTGCTTAGTTGATGCATCTTGACACCAAATTTGTTTAAGTGACTGTTAGACATGGATCAATATTGATTAGTTACCTTAGGATTTGGAGGAATCATGGAGATAAGGAAGATCCCACTTAGTTTTGATTTGGTCATCATGTTCTTAGGAGCATGGGAGTGACTAACCAACACTTTCTAATGGGAGGTGGAAGGGGACAAAATAGAGGTGGACATCACCTTGGAGGATGTCCATGCCTGACTTGGACTTCCGATTGTTAGGACTCTAATCATATATGATGTACTAGAGATGGAGGATGAGAGGCAAGATTTATCCCATTAAGAAATAGGCTCAAATAAGATTTATCTTGGTTTACATGTGAGTTATTTGATTTTTATATTTTAGCCTTTCTAGATATATAGAAGAATTTGATAGGACTTATGACAACACATATGTTACATCATAAATTAGATGGGAAGGTACCACTCTATGTAGTAGCCTTATGTTAGTCTATCTTAGAGTAGGGAACATTGTATTATTTAGGCTCTATCATTTGGGTACAGCTCATGCATGATATGTATGAGATACTAACTCAAGGGAAAAATACGATGGACTCATCATTTTGATGAGTGGATGGATCTACAAGAGATTCCCTATGTATCAATTAGTTGGGTTGCCCCATGTAGTTGATGATAGGTTATCTCAGGTATTAAGAAATATTATCATTGATGTGAAGGTTGATGTCCTTGATGTCAAGGTGCATCTAGTGAAGTTTCATGGTGAGTGGTCTTTGAGGTATGAAATTGTGATCTTGATGTGACAAGGTGAGTTTGTTGAGCCTTGTGTTCTTTGTTGGTTGATGTCAAGGTTGATATCAAGGTATAAATCATGGAACGATAAGCCATGTGAAGGAAGCATAGTAAGACTAGTTGGTAGTATGTAATGAGATTGAGAAGAGTGTGGGAAAGAGAGAATTTGAAGGTAACTAATGTATTATGGTTGGATGAAAGTCAAGGTTAATGTCAAGGATGATGTCAAAGGTGTATCTTTCATAAGATTGAAGTCATTAAGAGAGTGTGCCTAGTTGGCAATATGTTGATGTGATAAGGGTAATTGATGGAGTGTTGTCATTAAAGGATGTTATCATAAGAGAAAATTTGAAGGTAGTTAATGCCTTATGATTTCATGAAGGTATAGGTATTTGAGGTCAAGTGCTTAAGTAGCTTAAGCCTAGTCATGACATGAAGATAACTTATAAGAAGGTATGATCATGGTGGCTTGGTGAGATGAGTGTACATATGCATGAGTGGTTGTATGAGGTTGTTTGAGAATGAATATGAGGTATTGGAACACTTAAGAGATTTTTAGGCTGAGCTTACAAGGGTAGGACCTTCAGTCTATGTTTGCATCTAGACCTCTCTTAGATCTTACCTAGCCTAATGAGGTATCATGATAGATTATCAAGACATGTGAAGGATGTATGGTAATGTTTAAACATGTGATATGTTTCTTGAGTATGTGAGTGAGGTGGAGAGTGCATGAAAAAAGTCATGAAGGTCAATTTTAAGACCTAATATCATTTGTAGGTCAAGGCCTAGAAAGCAAAGAGAGAGAGAGTGTGGCATAATGAAGGGGTCATGATTAGATTTTAAGGTATTTAATCTCATATAAGTATTTTTTTATAGGTGAGGTATGTTTTTTCAAGTTTTTTCATGCAGTTTGAGGTTCTATTTTTAAAGGACAAGATATGAAAAGTTGTTTGGAGGTCTCTCGAGTGCTTAGAATGAAGGGTTCTCAACCCAAGAAGGATTTTATTATGATCATAAGCTCATCAAACCTTTTCATGGGAACCTAAGTAGTTTATGGTAGATGGGGAAGGGTCCTAGATCAAAATTTTAGGCATTAGTTTTTGTATTGAGGGGCTATGCTTTATGAATGATTGTTAAGAGTGGAAACTAGTTTAAACCCTCTTAAAACCCTAATAAGGACTCTATGTTGAAGATGTTGATAAAAAGTGCCTAGAATATATTGGTATGATTAGGTAAGATATTTTAGATTATATTGGACTCTCCCAAGTACCTCTAGGTAGTATTGGTTAAAGAGAGGAGAGAGAAAATGTTGAGTTATAAGCTTGTTTATGAGGAAGTTACTATAGAAATTAGAAGTTGCATTGGATATACTAAGAAAATGGATGGAGGAATAAGGAAGAGAATCATTTATCATGTACATGAATTTTTTTGGATAGGTTATATCCCTCAATTGTGCTAAAGTGATCATCTAAGTTAGCTAGTTGCTAACAAGCCTAATGGTGCAAATAGTGAAAAATCTAGGCAATAGTGAGAATATGAATATGAATGTGTTTTCATAATAGGATGTTGAAACAAAGTGCATGGAGATGTTTTTTGAGACTATTATTCCTTATTAATTCTTGGTATATATATTATAATTTAGGTATAGTGTTGAAAATGATGAAGCCAAAATAGCTTGTCTGACTCAGAGAGGTCTATGTGTAGTGAGGTCAACAAATTGGTCTATAAGACCAATAGTTACCACTAGAACATATGATATTTATATTTGAATTTGTTTTAGTGATGTCATAGGATAATGTTAATTAATTATAAGTATTTTAAAGTGGTCATATAGGTATTGAGTGTTTAAGTCACCATGACTATGTTTTGAAGAAAATCGATAGTTTTGAGTGAGTGAATTATAGAGGTGTTTTTGAGGCTCTTTGACCTAAGCTAAAGTGTCTAATGAATATGGTGATATTATTGAGGTCATGAGGGTTATGTATAAGTGATTTATTGTCATGATTGTGTGGATAAATTATGTATTATCTTCAGTTGTTCAAGATAAATGTTTCTATGTTTAAAGGCCTAATGTGAATAGTTCTAATGGAGTGTTTCAAGTGGTGGTTGGACCTAAAAAGTGTTATAGAGCTCAAAATATGTTGGATAATGTCTATTTGAGTTGTGTATAAAATAATATTGATGCATATGGAAGTGAAAGGTGTAGCTCTAATAATCTGAATGGAACCACTAGTGTTTGGCAGGGTGCTAAAGCAAACCACTAAGAGGTTAGAAGGCTCAGGTGTTATTGGGGTACATGAGATATATAGTGGCTATCCAATATTCTAGATTTCACCAAGATATAGACAAATTTAAAAACTAGGTTGGGACCAACACAAATAGGCGCACCAAGTATGCAAGTAACTATAGTGGGTCTAACCATATTAAAGTAAGTAGCTAAGACAAGAATATTGATTGCATAAAAAAAATGAAAATAACAATACTGAATGGGGAGAGATACCAGATAAAATGTAAATCTAGAAGATAAGGAAATTTGAGGCCAAATTAAATATGTTTTAATCAATAAAGACATTTTAAAGAAAGGGTTCAAGAGCATGCCTATTCTAGATTTGAGATATCTTTCCAAATAAATACTATTGTTTTCTAACAATGCAATGTTCTAGTTTAACAAGGGAGAGAATGTTTAAGAAAGTTTTCTAATTTGTCTTGAGCATGTATATCTCTATATGTAATGAGGAATCATTCCAAAGAGAGCAATGATATTTAATAAAGGAATATTTCAAGCAATGAAAGTACTCTTTAACCATATATAAATGCAAGAAACTTTAGAAACTACCCTAATCAATGCACAAAAAAAATATTTCACTAAAAAAATTTAAACCCTAGCATATACACTACATAAAACAATGGAGTTTCAATTTGCATAACAAATTTTCCTTAAATCAAGTTCAAAGATGAAGTGTAGATGTTTACCAACTGGAATCCAAGCTAGGAAGCAATGTAGGTCCAAACCAAAACCCAAGATCAAAGGAGGAGGTGAAGTGAGAACTTGCAATGGTGTAAGAGCTCCAACCAAGTGCATAAATTAGGTGCAATGCCAAATGTAAAAGATTGAAAGAAATTCAAAAGGAAGTAGGAACAACTGAGAGTAGCAATGGAGTCTTCAAGCAAATGTATAGCAACATACGTGATCCTCTGTCACCAATCAAGCTCAAGAGTACCCAAAATGAATTAAGAGAGATTTAAAAAGGCATGAGAGTCAAGAGAGGGAAGAATAATAAAGAGAGAGTGTGTAATGAGAAGGGAAAATGCTCAAATGAATGGTAATGAGGCATATATTCCAACCCCAATCTGCTAAAAGACTTAAAACTAGCCATTTTTTTAATCATTTGACTTCATTTTGGAACTTTTGGGCATGTTATGCCTAGATCATAGCTTTGGTGAAGGAAATGTGCAGCCTAGGCTATAGGTTTCCTTTATACAAGCCACAAATTGAGTCAAACAAGGGCCTAAGTTGGTCAAAAATCTCCCAAAAGGCCTTGAGGGGTTTGTAAAAGGCCTACTTTGTGTGCAAAAGGGCCAATATAGACTAGGGATGTATGAAGGGTAAGAATATGACGCAAGAGAGGTCCAAGCATGTGAAGGATGTCTCAATGTGGGATGACCAAGGTTGGTAGTCTTCATGTGAGCCAATTTATAATCATAAGGAGGAGTAGGGTCATGAGAAGTATGATTACAAAAGGAGTTCCAAGGGTTCAAATGGTAATGTGTTAATAGACAGACCTAATGCAATTAGGTCTCCATAAGACCTAAAAGTGAAATGAGGTCTAATTGAGTCATGTTAAATCAAAAGGGCCTTAAACGTCATCTAAATCTTGTTTATGGGATGCCATAATAACTATTCTATATCCAACCTAAGACGTTAAGGGTGTTTGGCCGACTAAGTGGTATATAAACAAGGAATAATATATATACAAGGCAATTTTAGGCCTATGTAAGTAAGTAGTGCGTATGCATATGAAATAGTACATTTTTGAGTAGAAGGTCTTATAGGAGTGTATAGGATCTATAGTGAAGATCTGATAGTGTGTTTGTATATTAAAATCAAGGTCATATGACCTAATCAATCTTGAAGAGACCTAGTTGAGTGAAGAGGCCTAAAAGGCAGTTTGAGAGGGATAAGAGTTTGAAGAGCTAAAAATGGTGATCATCATCTATTATGTAAGCAATAAGCTATTATAAAGGTGATAAAAATAATTAGGTGGTTGAGTTGGTGCTAAGTCATGTAGGGGGTTGGTTATTCCTTGTAAGTAGGTGCTTGCTAAATCCTAATCAAGTGGGTGCTTGGCTAGTTGGTGTTATTACTCCATATAGAGTTGGTGCTTCACTAAAATTGGTTTTTATATTATAGGACTATATTAAATTTACATAGATCAATGGGTTTTATTTCCCTTGAGAGTTTCCCACATATATGATGTGTTCTTATGTTTCATGCTTATGTGGATAGTTGTTCATGCTTGCTAAGATCTATATGTTTGTTTGAATGGTTCATGATTGCATAAGTGTAATTGATTATTAAATGGAAAGGTTTTGAATAGTGATTCACCCCCTAGTCATTATACTTCCAAAAATTGGTATTAAATCTTGGCCCTTTGAAGTAGGCTTAATAGCCTAAACGAGATCCTAGAAGCAAGGATGACTAGTAGTCAAGTTCAAGGAGGTTTCACTACCAATAAGGCACCGTTCTTTAATGGAAATAATTATTATTTTTGGAGCATCAAAATGAGGATGTATCTAATGTCAATGGGCCATGACATATGATAGTTAGTTGTACATGGATACACTCCACCTCCTACACCATCAACTCATTAACTCCACCTCCTACACCATCAACTCATACAACATGCAAGAAGGAAAGCGAGGGAAATTTTAAGGTGATGAATGCCATTCTATGTGGCCTATCAGAGGTAGAGTTTTTGAAAGTGATGCACTATGAGTCAGCCAAGGTGATATGGGACAAGTTGAAGACTATCTATGAAGGAGACACCAAGGTGAAGATGGCTAAATTGTAGACCCATAGGAGGTAGTTTGAAAGTTTGAGTATGAAGGAAGATGAGAACATTACATCATACCTATTAAGGGTTTTTGAAGTTGTCAATGTCATTAGAGGTCTCAGAGAAGAAGTGAAAGAGTCTACAATTGTACAAAAGGTATTGACAAAGTGTTTGTAGTAGAATAAATGAAAGATATAGACATATTTTAGATGGATGGGCTTTATGACATATTTAATGCTTATGAGATGAAAAAAATGAAGGAAGACATCCCAAGAAAGAAGAAACATTCAAAGTTGATAAGAAGACCAAAGCCAAGAAGGTCAAGGATGAGGTATGTTTAGATATTGATGATGATGAACTGATAGCCATGTTTACTAGGAAATTAAGGTTTAGATCTGGTAAGTACAAGGGTAAGTTACCTTTCAAATGTTTCAACTAAGGTAATATTGGTCACGTTCTATCTAAGTGTCCTAACAAGGATAAAACTGAGAATGATGAAGAACATGATGAACATCATGGTGATGACAAGAAGGTCCATAAGCCTAACAAAAGCAAGAAAGATTTCAAGAAGTATGAAGGTAGGAAAGTATCATTCAAGAACAAGTGAAGTTTTTATATGAGGAAGATAATAGATCATATAATGTAAGTGACACAAAGTACATCTGATAGTGATGATGACAGTAATGAACATGAACATGATAACAATGAAACCTTATTCATGGCTATAAAAATAGACAATGAGGGTTTCTCAAAAGGGAAAGGTCTTATGAATGATGAAGAATCAAATGAAGAAGAGGTTGAAGTGGACCTTGAGGCAGAATTGGTGAGTGCTCTAGAGGAGTTGAAGTTCTAAATAAAGAAGAATTAGAAACTAATATCATTGGTTAAGAGTTATGAGGATCAAATCAATATCTTTAACGATAAAATGAGTAACACATCTAAGGAACATGATGAGATCATAAGTTAGGTTGAAACTCATATGGATATAGTCACTGTTAGTCTAAAGGCTAAGAAAGAAGAATGTACTAAGTATGAATTAGAGATGGAGTCCTTAAATTTAGAATTGGATCAAGAAACTAGCAAGGTGAAGATTTATGAGATGTTTGAAAAGAACACTGAGGCTCTAGATGACATTTTGAGGAGTCAAAATTCTGCCAATGATAAGGTAGGTCTAGTTTCAAAGTAGATCAAAAGGAGAATGCTAATGTGAACAAGAAGGTCAACCTCAAGAAAAATATGTAGACAAATTTTGTTAGATAACCTAATGCCATAAGGTATGAAAATTCATTCAATGGTTATGATTTCTCATATAGTCAATTTTGTCATAGAGCAAGAGAGTGTAGAAGACCCTCCAAGAATGAGTACTCATGGGACTATGGAGTGATTTATAGTCCAAATCAATTAATATGTATGAGTGATGTTGTTTACTATAATTATCATAATAATGGCCATATCTCAAGATTTTATCATCATGAATCACCAAGACATAACAAGAAGATTAAAGAACCTAGAGTTCAAGAAAGAAGACAAACCAAGGTGTGGAAGCCAAAGATAGTCAATCTTAGTCTTGATCAATCTACAAGCCAATGGACTGTTTGCTATGGTAGAGCATAGGCCAGATATTGAAGAGTATTAAGAGTGTTCATTATCAGCTCAAATTTTTGACAACATGAGTGATGAAGAGGCCAACCTAAAGATACTAATGAAGCCTAAAAGGATCCTAAAGGATAATTAGTCTTGTGAGAGCATGGAGATCTAGGAATCTCCTGAGTTTGTGTTGTATTGGTACCCTATGGTAAAATGTGACTCCATTAGGCTTCATGGAGACACTCATTAGTTAGTAAACTATTGGTAACTATCGTGAAGACTTATTGAAAAATGTTGATTGAGTTGGAAGTGTTGTTGGTATATGAGAGGTAAGCAAGAAGTTGTTCCTTATTTCTAGTAGTCAGTAGTTGAGCTTGATATATGTTGAGAAGTGGTATTATTATCAAGATGTTTGAAGGAAGATGAGAATGGTCTAAGAGTCATAATAACTCATGTGGTGAACTCAAGTTGTGAAGACAAAGGGGGAGTCCCTAATTATTCAGTTGATATGGTGGCCTAGTGTGTGATCAAAGGTTTTAGACATATCAGTCATGTCAAGGACAAGGTGAGTGTTCTTATGATCTAAGTTAATTTGAAGGAGGTATGAATGGAGTAAGGGGGAGAATTTTAATATAATGCTTCATATTTTGTGTGTTGAGATTTTGTTGCAAGAAAGTGTGATTTTAGATAGAATTTTTTGGAAGACCCTTTGTCATTAATGTCAAATGGGGAGAAAGATCAAAATGGGGGAGATGAGAATAATTAGGTTGTAGTGTGTTTGCCATCAATGACAAAAGGGGATTTTTTTGAGAAATATTATCATTTATGTCAAGGTTGATGTCATTAATGTCATTGATGTCAAAGTGCATATGGTGAAGATGCATGGTGAGTGGTATTTGATGTATGAACTTGTGAGCTTGATGTGACAAGGTGAGTTTGTTGAGCCTTGTCTTCTCTATTAGTTGATATCAAGGTATAAATCATATAAGGGTGAGCCATGTGACAGATGCATAATAAGCCTAGTTGGAATTATGTTATGAGATGATATGAATTGAGAAGAGTGTGAGAAAGAGATAATTTGAAGGAAACTAATGTATAATGGTTGTATGAAAGTTAAGGTTGATGTCAAAGGTGTATCTTGCATAAGATTGATGCTATTGAGAGAGTGTGCCTAGTTAGTAGTTTGTTGATGTGATAAGGGGAATTGATGGAGTGTTTTATTTGAAAGATGTTATCATGAAAGATAATTTTAATGCAAATAATGCCTTATGGTTACATAAAGGTACAAATCTTTGAGGTCAAGTGTTTGAGTAGCCTAAGCCTAGTAATGACATGAAGAGACCTTGTAATAAGGTATGCGCATGGTAGATTGGTGAGATGAGTGCACATAGGCATGAGTGGTTGTATGAGGTTGTTTGAGAATATATTTTAGGCATTAGAACACTCGTGAGAGTTTTAGGGTGAGCCTATAAGGGTAGAACCTTCAGTCTAGGTTTGCATCTAGACCTCTCTTAGACCTTGCCTGCTTTAATGAGGTATCATGATCTATTGTTAAGACATGTGAAGAATGTATGGTAGTGTTTAATAATGAGAGAGGTTGATTGATTATGTGAGTGAGGTGGAGAGTGCATGAAAAGAGTCATGAAGGTTAGTTTTAAGACCTAATGTGGTTTTTAGGTCAAGGCCCAGAGAGAGAGAGAGAGAGAGAGAGAGAGAGAGAGAGAGAGAGAGAGAGAGAGAGCTCATGTAAGAATTGTTAAAGGTGAGGTATGTTTTTTCAAAATTTTATGTAGTTTGAGGTTTTATTTTAAAGGACAAGGCATGAAATTTGTTTGGAGGTCTCTCGAGTGCTCATAATGAAGGTGAGAAGGATTTTCTTGTGTTCATAAGCTTGTAAAAAATTTTCATGGGAACATAATAAGTTCATGGTAGATGGGGAAGGTTATTATCTCAAAATTATATTCATTAGTTTTTGAATTTATGGGATATGCTTTATGGATGATCATTAAGAGTGAAAATTGGTTTAAACCCTCTTAAAACCCTAATAAGGACTTGATGTTGATAAAAAGTGCCTAAAATGGATTTGTATGATAGTTTAAGTTATTGGATATGGATTTGTATGATAGTTTAAGCTATTGGATATTGTATTTAACTCTCTTAGGTACATCTAGGTGGTATTGGTTAAAAAGAGGAGAGAGAAAATGTTGAGTTACAAACTTATTTATGAAGAAGTTGTAAAAGTCAAAAGTTGCATTAGACATAGTAAGCAAATGGATGGAGGAAGAAAGTAGAGAATTATGTATAATGTCCATTAAGGTTTATAGATAGTTTATATCCATAAAGTGTACTAAATTTATCATCTAATTTTGTTAGTTGCTAACATGCCTAATGGTGCAAATAGTGAAAACCCTAGGTAGGAGTGAGAAGATGAATAGGAATGTGTTTTCATAATATTATTTTGAAACCAAGTGCATGGAGCTATTGTATGATAATATTATTAATTATTAATTCTTGGTAGATATCTTGGAAGTTAGGTATAGTGGTGAAAATGATGAAGCCAAAATGGCTTGTCTAACTTAGAGAGGTCTATGTGTAGTGAGGTCAACAAATTGGTCTGTAAGACCAATACGTGCCACTATACCATATGATATTTATACTTGAAGTTGGTTTGGAAATGTCATAGAATAATTTTAATGAATCATAATTATTTTAAAGTGGTCATATGGGTTTTTAAGTTCTAGTCACCATGAATGTGTTTTGAAGAAAATTGATAGTTCTAAGTGAGTGAGTTACAAAGGTGTTTTTGAGGCTCTATGCCCTGAGTTGAAGTGTCTAATGAATATGGTGATATTTTTTAAGTAATGAAAGTTTTTTATAAGTGATTTATTGTAATTATTTTATGGATAAATGGTGTGTTATCTTCAATTATTCAAGACAAACTTTTATGTGTGTTCAAAGCCAAATGTGAACAGTGCTAATGGAGTGTTTCAAGTGGTGGTTGGACCTAAAAAGTGTTATGGAGATTAAAGGATGTTGGATAAGGTATATTTGAGTTTTATATGAAATAATATTTATGTATATGGAGGTGAAATTAGTTTGAAGGGTTCAAATGGTAATCTGTTACTAGACAAACCTAATGTAATTAGGTCTCCATAAGACCTAAAAGTGAAATGAGGTCTAATTGAGTCATGACAGACCAAAAGGGACTCAACGATCATTTGAATATTGTTTATGAGATGTAATAAGAACTATTATATGGCTGACATAAGAGGTTAATGGTGTTTTCCTGACTAAATGGTATATGAATAAGGAATGGTATATATATAAGGCAATTTTAGGCCTATGTAAGTAAGTAGTGTGTATGCATATGAAATAATACATTGTTGAGCATAAAAAGGTATTTTAAAACATAAAATGAGTGTAGAGGATATTTAATGAATATATGAAATCATGTCTACATATGATGATCAAGGTTATATGACCTAATTAGTCTTGAAGAGCCCTAGTTGAGCGAAGAGGCCTAAAAGGCAGTTTGAGAGGGATAAGAGTGTGAAGAGTTAAAGAAGGTGATAATTATTTATTATGGGAGTAACAATGTGTTATTAAGGTGATAAAATATATCATGTGGATGATTTGGTATTGATTCATCTAGGGGGTTGGTGCTTCTTTGCAAGTAGGTGATTGGCTAGTCAGGGTTAGTGCTCCATGTGGAGTTGGTGTTTTAATAAACTTGGTTTTTATCTTATAGGACTATAGTCCATTTATAGATATTAGTGGGTTTTCTTCCCTTTGAGGGTTTCCCACATATATTATGTATTGGTATGTTTCATGCTTATGTGGATAGTTACTCATGCTTTCTAAGATCTATATGTTTTTTTGAATGGTTCATGATTGCATAAGTGTAATTGATTGTTATATGGAAAGGTTTTGAAGATTGATTCACTACCCTCTTAGTCATTATGCTGCCAAAATCAAGATTTTATATAGAGGTAGGATCATGTAGTGCATGTCATTCCCCATGTCCCATCTTTATAGATTGTTACATGAGGGCATATAGTGTGGTAGAGTTACACTGACATTATTACCATATGGCCATCTTGGGTGACTGTGGATATGAGTTTAGTGAGAATTTAGATTATTGGGACTATACTTCATGGGTAGAGACACATATAGTAGCTCATGTACCTAGGAAACTAGGCCTACCACATCCAACATCCCATTTAATAGTGCTTATGTATTAGGCACAACATGATAGAGAGCCGAGAGGGAGAGGAGGTGTAGGGGTACTGCTGAGATACCTATAATTAGGCCTAAATGGGAAAGACCATGGATACAATAAGCACAATAGTAGGAGGTGGTGAGGCCTAGTGCTGAGGATGTTATGGTTATGGATGATACAAATGAGGATGTGGGAGTATAGCCACATTAGGGGCAATAATGATTACCTCAAGATTATTGAATACAGAGGCACTGCCAATGAGAGGGGATATAGGTGCATGCATTCACACATGGTGATCCTATAGTAAATGTAGAACATAATTGGTTGATAGAGATACCATTGAGGAGTGGACCATGATGGGATTAGGTGATGACTCTTATTTTTGCACTTATATAAAGGTAGTCAATAGAGGGGGTGCTTGATAGTTGAGTTGATGGGGAGATCATGGTTGGAAACACTAGTATTGGTGATAAATGTTTTGATTTATTAATTTTTAGACATAGATCACTAGTTCCATTTCCATTTATGTGTTTAGTGATAGATATATGGTTACACACACACACACACACACACACACACACACACACACACACACACACACACACACACAAGATTTGATGCATATTTAGTTTTTGTTTTGTAGGTACTATAGTGGAGGAGATTAGATGGGGGGCCATTATTATGGCTGTATACCATGATATTTTAGATGAGGTGCAATCACATTATGAGCCATTCACCTTAGTAGATCCTAGGGTACCATCTACCCCAAATTATGCTAGCTAGTTTAGATTGGTGGGGGAGGTTTCTCAACAACTACAGGCATGAGGAAATGGCTCACAACCATATTCAGGGGTAGGAGAGGGAGCATATCAAGCTTAACCTGCATTGACATAGGATCAAGATACTCATATGGTGACCACTATAGTGCTTGGACGTATGTAGACTCAGTTGGATAATATATAGGGTCAAATTAATGGCTTGAGATCCTAGATTGCCTCATTATAACATACCATTTAGAGGGATAAATCATAGGTATTCATGGGTAGCATGGCTTGGCCACATGATTGACATGATGGAACACAACCTTAGAGATGTAGCTATTGTATTTTGTATTTGTATTATATAGAACTCATGGTATATATATTGATATGGACATTTTTTGGTCTATGATTTGTATTTGTTTATGGATGGATGTATGGATATATTTCCTTTATAGCACATATATTTTACTTTTATTGTATATACTATAGGAAATATGTGATGTATGTTTTATTTTCTATCATTACGTGATACACATGCATGGTTGAAAAGAAAAGCAAAATGATTTGGAAAAGTATAAATAATCATAAAATTTAATACACATTAATTCACAAAGGGAAATGCATAAAAATAAAAGATGAATAAATATAAAAACCAAACATGGTAAAGTAAAGGTAATAAAATGTTTTCAAATAATGTGGAAAAATTGCAAAAATTAAAACAAATAAAATTCATACTATATCAAGTTGGGAAGTATGAAATTTTTAATAAAGTGGAAAACACATGAAAACCAATGTTATAAAAACAAAAAACAAAGTTAATCAATCATACTAGATCAAGATGGGAAGTATGAAAAGGGAAACAAAAAGTAAGCATAAGTCAAATTAATCATACTAAATAAAGATAGGAAGTATGATTAATTTAATTAAATGGTTGTAAACATACACACAATCAAAAATAACAAGATAAAAGTGAAATGTTTATGAAGTAAGCATAAAACATACTAAATCAAGATGGGAAGTATGTAAATAACATGTAAACTATAATTTAACACAAATTATCTCAAATTTTAAGCAGGTAATTATATTGTGACTTGGTTATAGTATGAACTATTTATTGGAATACTCTGTGAGGAGGGCCTGGTCCTATTCAAGGTCTTACACTATAAGTCACAAATGGAACACTCATGAGGTGGAAATAAAGGTGGGAATAATTTTTAAAAATGTTTTAATGTGGTAATTTGTGAGAAGATCCTAGTCCTATCCATGGTCTTACACTACAACTTACAAGGTGAATACCAATGAGGTGAATGGTAATAAGGGGAAAAATAAGGAAATGTTTTCTGAGGAATGCTTGGGCCTATCTAAGGTCTTATAGTGCAACTCACAAATGGAAACCCTAGGGGGTATGATCAATTAACAAAATAATATTCCTCAAGGGGAAATAGTAAGATTTTTATAATGAAATAATGAGTGTAAAAAGAATGACATAGGCATTTATGAGAAAACCTTAGTAAACATGAGGCATACTAGGTAAGAAGGAAAGACTAAGAGTCTAGTGACCATCAAAATACAAAGGATGCTTTCTCACAATAAGCATAAAGTTGTATATGTAAATAGGTGGAGTACTAAGATCAACTCATGAAGGTTATATGAACAAGGAAATTAAAATGGACCTACCTTCTCATAACATGTTCCCCATTCCTCAGGGCCTTTTATAGAGTCATCAGTCTACTATGAAGATTGGTTACTCTTGGGAGAAAGTAGGTAACACTTATAGATTTTTCCACCTATCCCAATCTACTAGCCTACCACACCCCAATGAACCTTGGCTTTATCATGAGGACAATTATGGAGTTTGAGCTTTGATTATAAATAGGAGATGTGCTAAAGATAGTAAATCACATCTTTTAGTGTGATTATAAGTTTTAATTATATATTATCTTTTGAATCATTGCCTTTTGTTTAAATGATTCAAGTTTTAACTTTTTTTTATGGATTTTGTGATTCCTCCTCCACATGGATTTTAAATAACCAACATGAGTGATAAAAGTGATACACATGAATGAGGTTTAAAATCTGGTTAAATGAGGCTAAATAATCAAAGATATGATTGACTAAATAATTTATACTTACCTATGAACCAATATGTAATCTCAAGCTTCAACTATGTATGCTTAGTATGTGAAAAGAAGGTAAGGGAAGAAAGGATATCTAAATAGATCAGTGTATAGTAGTAGTACAATGAGAAGTCTTGTTCTCTAACTTATCATATGGTAAAGATAAAATACTAAGGGAATTAGGGTTATATAACCAAGTCACAATAATAATTATCTATTTTTGAGTGTAAAAGATAGAAAATAATCATCATAGAGGAAATAAAGGAATGCATGAAAGAAGTGAAATCATAAACATAAGTTTGCATTAATGAAAATAATGAGAATAAGCCATAATAAAAAGTGAAAGAGAATGAAACCATGTAAAACACATAAAACATAATATAATGGTTCATGTTAAATAGATAAGTGAAATCAAAATTGACATATAGTCAAAGATATAAGATATGTAAATGGATCACAAATCCAATCCAAATCATAAAATAGAACAATGTGAAAGAACACCATGCTGTATTCATAAATACTAATATATTTGACCATAAATGTTATCCATAACATCTGAAAGATCCCTATGTAGCTAAATTATGATGATATCTAGTGTCTCATTAATCTTGTTGAAAAGTTATGAAAACACTTATTTTCATATCATCTCAACTGAAAAAGTAGGTGTAATATAAGAATAGTAATGATCATGTCATGTCTCTTGTATGAGATGCTAAATGTGAGGAATGGATGTCTCTATGGGAATGGTATCTATGGACTAGGAGGAGGTGCAAATGATGGAGAATGAGGAGCCTTATTTCATGAACAACCTATAGGAGGTGGAATAACTGGTGCTAGTGTTAAATATGAGAAATATTGAATATGTTACTAGAGCTCTCAACATAGATCAATATGATGGGTAGAACACTGGTGCTAAATAAAATATACTTCCTCATATTTAGGGATATACTACATTAGTATCTTGGGAGGAGGTATGGTCTTGTCTTTAGGCTAGGTAGTGGGCTAAAGGTGTTGATGTACTACCTAAGTTTCTAACAATGGGTATAAGAATGGTTATTTGTCTCATGAAAGAAACAAATAGGTCTATTAGTAGACTATGGGAATATACTAGCTAAAGGGTGGAAGGAAAAGCCTGGGGATATTGATATAGGTGGAATTTTTTTGTTTAATAACCAAAAACTCTATGAATATTGCAATAAGGACGATCTTCCCATTATGATAGTAAGGGATCAAGCTATGGTAAGAGAAGAAGACCATCACCAAGGGAAGAGGGATATAGAGCAATATATAAACTAGACTCATCTATAAGTAAGGTTGGATGTGTAACAGGTCTAAACATAATGACTAGCATCTTTAGAGGAATAAGACTATAAGGGTCATGATATTTGGCAAAATGATAAAGTCTTGTCATGACATGATCCATGAACATACTCTTGAGAGGATCTACTATGACTATAGGTGTACCATATGAGTGTTCAATCTCTACCTTGGGAACAATAGTGTAAAAAGTAATATTAGTTTCTATAAAATAAGGATGATTGAAGTTGAACAAAAAGACTAAAATAAAGAAGAGTGATATCTAAGAACTTTAACATTTCTAGCTTGGATGAATCCAACTAAAAATGGGTCACCTAAAGCATAACTATCATCATAGTTGGGTCTATATAAGTTGATGGTACATGTAGGAATTATTTTATCATCTAAAAAATCATGGTGAATTGAGTGTGTAGTTTTGGTTAAGTTAACTGGTATATCATTAGAAGGTAGCTAACAAGATTGAGGTTGAAGAAAAGGAGGAAGTTGAGTAATGATGTGAGGGAAAATATCAAAAGTTTAGAAATTTAGACTTATCACATCTAGTTCATCATCATCAGAGTCTAAAAGGTTAGGTGTAATATTTCTAATCAATTCAAGGTAACCATTATAACCTTGAGCAAAGTTAACTAGATAGTTGAAGTGTTGGGATTCTCAAAATAGGACACTAGGTAAGGGTTCGAGAGTGGGTATTTTGAAGAAAATGAATTCTTGGAATTATTGAAAATTCCAAGGAATTGTGTCCCCTTAAATCTTTTAGATAGTGCCATTATGAATAAATTTGACACATTGGCATGCAGATGAAGCAACTACACTCATATGATGAGTCTAAAGTCGATCGGGTAAGATATTGTAAGAAAGTGGAAAGTTAAATATCATAAATTTCACATAGATGATAATAGGAAAAATGGTAATGGGAAGCCAAACACAACCTAGGGGAGGATTTTTCCTCCTATCATAGCTTTGACATGTACTACATGTGGATTTGAGGCTGCATTCAGAATATCCAAGTGTATTGATAAAGTCAAGGGAGGCAACACAAGTGGTTGAACCTTCATTGATTAAAGCATGCTTAACTTGGATATTGCATATTTGTATTCTAATGAATAAATGAGGATCATTCACACAAAGTAATATATCATCAAGAATAATAGAAGAGATAGGGAACTTAAGTGAGTGGGAAGTGTTTACTATTTCACCAATATGGATGGATATATCTTCACATTATTGAAGTATGCTATATTCAGATCTAAATAAGGTATCTTCTTGCCATATAGGGGGAGGATGAGGGATGATAATTTCAAACAGTAATTTTCTTAGGTGGTTTTAATAGTAGGGAGAAGTTCTCATTAGCTATAAGAAGGGGGTTTGAGATGGGAAAGTTCTATAATAGGATCCCATTCATCATAACCTATAAGAGGATTGTTATATATAAGTGTATATTGTTGTAAGAGCTCTTAGGAAGGAAGGTTATAGGTATAATTAAACTTGTGTTGATAGGGTATTATTAGTTTAGGTTGGTTATAAGTGGGTTGAGTGAGTTTAGGTGATGTGTTGGTTGGTTGAGGTATTGCTTGTGGTCGAGTAGAAGAAATACTATTAGAAGTTTGAGGTATGTTGTCTTGTGGTATTGAAGTTAGGGGAAGAGTAGAATTTATATTAGTGGTATGAGAGGTATGATCAATTTGTGTAGTTAAAATTGGTGTTTATATGGGTATTGGTTCTTATTTCTCCAATTCCATGAGATGGATGGGGAAGTGTCTTGAATTATGTAGAATGGTTGAGAAGGGTGATGTATAGGTGTTGGATTTGAGTTAATAAAAGAAACTACTCTTCTCATATTAGTTATATTAACCACATTTTTGTCATTGGTGTTAAGGTCTATAGGAATTTCAATGTTGTTAATATTAGGAGTAGGTTGTTCAATGTTGTCTTAGTGGGTAGGAAGGGGATCTTTGTAGATAGCTAAATGGGAATTATATTGATTTAAAGCTTGATGTTTATTTTGTATCCCATGAGAATTAAGATCTATGTCATAAGCTTGTTGACATTTTGGATAAGGGATTCATGGTCAAAATTAGGACCAAGAAGAAAATCCATAACAAGATTTCTTAATTGTCTACAAGTGTCATGAAAATGGCCCTAACTTAAATGAAACCAAAAGAATTTGTTTGGACCATACCATGATTTCATAGGATGAGTGGGGTCAAGATATCATGGTATAGGTCTTGGAAAAGTTTTTTAAATTTTTACTAGGGACAAATGATTGGTGCACATTAATGTGGTTGTGTTGAGAAAATGTAGGATTAGGATTAGAAGTGTTGCTAAGGGGAAGAACATGCTCCATGTTACAATTTGGAGTAATAGTTTGGATGGTGTGTATGCCATCATAAGTGTCAGTAACACCATCATTGGTTGTATGATAGTTTTTATTTTTGATGAGAATGAAAGTATATATTATAGGTTGATGTGGTTCAAATGGACACATGAGTAAAATTTTTGCATGTATTCCCCTTAATTTATATTTCCTTCCTTCATAATGAAAGTGCATGAAGAGATCCTAGAAATTCATCTCAATTATACCCAAGATTGTGAGCCATTAGACTCATAAAACAATATCTACTCCACACATGGGGATAACAAACATAGGTGAATTGATATTGTATTCTCCTATGGCCACTTTGATATTATGGCATTTAATATAAAAATTAATTGTACCCCCATCTGCAATCATGAATTGAAACTCTAGTTCAGGGTAAATAAAACAATTTAGTTATGCCACTAATTTATTATTGATGAAATCATGTGTATTCCAAGAGTCAATCAATATTGTCACCTCTTATTTCTTTAGGTAACCCCCAACTTTGAGAGTTTGGGGAGTTCTAATAACATAAAGTACATGGCATTAAATCATGGGCTATGAGTCTTCTAAATCTGATTCAGGCACTTCATCCTCTTTAGCAGATTTTGTTTCATCATCTTCTTCAGCATTGGCCCCTTAAATGTATATTAATTTCTTCTCAGCACACTTATGACCTTTTCTCCATTTTGTATCACAATTGAAACATAACCCTTTGGATCATTTATCTTCAATTTGGTGAGGATTCAATCTTATAGGCTAAGAGAAGGTTTGTGTTGGACTAAAATGCTCTTTATTGCTAGTGAAAGCCTTTCATTTAAACAAATATCTTTCCTCTACCCTTTGAGAAAATACTCTGGATTCAGATTCAATGCTTGGATTAAACATTCAAATATCTAGTTGGATTGTATCCTTGAGACCACCCAAGATAAGATCATTCATGTTGTCATTTGAGATATCATCCACCCTCAAAGATAAGTTTTGAAATTGTTGAATATAGTCTTTAATTGAACTTGATTGTCACAACTTAATAAGTCTAGGGTAGTTTTATATTACACTATGATGGTAGTGCATTTGTATCTCATCTACAAACATTAAATAATTAACAATAAGATCCTTATTTTTCTTCTAAGATCAAAGTGATCGATAACAAATAAAATGATCTGGCTTCAAATATAGGGATGTCACAACTACCTTTTTGTCCACATGAGATATGATGTACATCAAAAAAATTATCCATTCAGTTGATCCAAGTAAGGGGATCCAACCCATCAAACTTCCACATTTTGAATTTTGGAGTCATGTTTATTACATGTGGTAGATATGGATTTATTTGGGAGTAGCACAAAGATCTACTCAAGTTGGGTTGTGAAATATTTGGACCCAAAGATCCACCTTAATTGGCCTAAGTATTAATGATTTGTGGTTGGTTTTGAATATGTTGAAAAATATTCATATTTTTACCAAGTTTGTTTATGATATCTTTCAAACATTTATTGATATAATCTACTTTATTCATCATCTTTGATTGCAACCCTTACTACTAGTTTGTATGCCTTAGATATCATACTCTAGTTGACTCACTTTATGATAAGTTGTAAAAAATACCATAACCATAGATCTACCTTCTGACTCCATATCTTCTTTTCAAATACTTTTCTCTAGAGTTTTAACACCCTTTTCCCTACCCATAGTTTGTGGTCTTACCATAAATAGCCTTTCCAATATCCACCCTTATTTTCACCATTGATTTGACTTTAACCAAGAAATGTGGTAACTATTTTTTGGGCTCAATTTAAAAATCACAAAGAATGGACCTAATCTATAATTTTTTGTGATTTCCAGAAATGTAAACAAATTTGAAAAAGTCTAAAAATTGTGGATTGTCGAGAAATTTTATGGAAAATAGTGAAAATAAAATAACTCTCATAAAATGGATCTTTTGGTCTCAATTTTTTTATTTCACACTCCTTATATAATCCTCAAACTCAAAAAAAAATTATACTAGTTTGATAGATATAGTAAAAATATTTTTTTTGCCCAAATCATTGATTTGATATCACTTGTAATGAACTGTATTTAGAATTTAAGAAAAAAATCACAAGATAACTGAAATATAGTAGAATATATTTAAGCCACTTTGAGGGGGAAACCTTCAAATCCTTACAATAAGATATATTTCATAAAAAAGATGACTAGAGTGAGCCACACTCATTCATATATATAGAGTTAATGGCGGGAGTCACACCCATTCATCCTATCCTTACATCTTAACAAGTCAAACTAACACAATAATTAACTAAGGAATGTAATTATAAATGAATAGTATGATATAGATTAAGAGCTTAATAGTCATTTGGATTGGTTAAGAGCATCTTTCAAAGTTTTTGGAGAGAGGGTCCTAATGTGATATTGTAATTTAGGGTAGAGATCATTGGTAAATAGGTGAAAGAGGTTGTCATCCACCATATTATGCTCAAATTTGTTAGACAAAATTTTCCATCATTCGGTGAAGACTTGTGCCATTTTAGTTTTGAGTTATTTACAATTTATAAAATGGGCTAAGTTAATTTCAAGAAGATCACTAGTTTGGAATTATTGGACCCATGAGTTAACCAAGTCTTCTAGGCTTGTGATAAAGTGGGGTTTTAATTGATTGTACCAATATAAATAATCTCCTAAAATAAATTTAGCTAAGATTTTGGGAGAAGGGAAAATATTAAGCTTAACCCAATATTTATAAACATTACCAAATTTTTTAGATGCAAGGTGGGATTGGTAGATCCATTATAAGTGATAGTGGGGGTGATACCTCATATGTTAATGTTGGCAATTTGAGTTACTAGAGGTTCATTTTGTAAATGTTTGATGGTTTTGTTGATAAGTGAAGGTTGTGGGATGAGTTTACCATGGGAATCCCTAAGGGGGGATGGGGGGGCAATAGGATTTTACACTCCTCACGCAACTTAGTGAGGTTGGTTTTAGAGATGTACGAGGTGATTTTACATTTGTGTATTATAATGTACATTATTGGTTTGAAAAGTATGAATTTGGTTAAGTGTTTTTAGGAGAATTTGATTAGTTTGAGCAACATTTTGGCTAGTGGATACAACGTGTGATGCATTAGTATTATGTGAGGTGTTAGGAGCTTGAGATGCACTATGAGGTAGTAACATGCATCACACTAGTCTAATGAGTGAAATTGGTATAAAAAGAAGCATTAATAGTAAATTAAGCATTGGTATCATGGTTAAGGATGTGGGTGTTTTGAAAAGGCTCACTAAAATTTGATCCTACCGTGTTGGTATAAATACTTAGCATGAAGGTTGAGGAAGACATAGAAGATGATGTCATGGTTTGGGAAGGAGACATTATAAAGGGGAAAGATTATGATGTAAAGAAATTTCTCCCCCAAAATCCTTAGGAAAAGGTAGGGAAAGGTGAATGGGTTTCTCTTATATGAGGTCCCATCATGAAATTATAAATGGTTGTAGGATCTTTTCCTCTATGTTGAGGGTTTTCATTGATGAAAAAAAGAATTTTTTTTGTGTATTCAAGATCACACTCATATTTTAAATAAAATAAAGGGTTAAATGTAAAGGAAAAATTGGGAGGAGTCCCATAGTTGGTAGTTTAGGTGGTAACATGGACATTGCTTTAATCCATAATGGATGGCACAAGATATGTCTTAGGTAATCTATTGAGATTGGTAAAACTCATCATGTTTGATTGATTCAATTATATATTATCCTTAAGAAATAAATTCATGTTGGAGGGAAACTAAAAACTTATTAAAAAATAAGGTCAACTAGTAGGATACTAGGTCAAACTAGTCAGTACTATCTTGTAGGATAGTAGACATAATAGGCTACAAAAGACATAGTCAAACTAGTTGACTTTGTTCTGCAGATGGTGAAATTGAGAGTTTGAAAGACACATAATTAGAAAGGTCAACTACGTGTTGAAGGGAAATATAAAAAATAGTCTATAATAATTTGGGTCAAATAGAGTGACTATATTTTGTGGGAAAATAGAAACTATAGGAGAAAAGTTGAGCAGATCGACTATGTTCTAAAGGTAGAGATGGGTTTTGACAATTATGACTATAGACAATATTTTTATTATGTAGAATACTTGAAATGAATACACAAACAACTATATCAATCTATTCAATTTAGTTATGGCACATAACACAAAACTTGAACCAATGTTGGTTGATACAAGTTTT
Organism: Torreya grandis; assembly: GCA_037957365.1. Classification (NCBI taxonomy): domain Eukaryota; kingdom Viridiplantae; phylum Streptophyta; class Pinopsida; order Cupressales; family Taxaceae; genus Torreya; species Torreya grandis. Next base: position 1,355,240 of record JARHVA010004436.1, read on the forward strand.
ACAATACAACATATAATTATTAGAGAATAAGTAGTAAAAATAAAGATGCTAATCTATTTGGTTAGTCCTGAATGTTTTAAATTATAAAAATTTTAGAAATAAATGTGACAGAGAGTTGGCTAAAAAGAAGGAACTAGAAAGGCAATCTAAGCATGGTTTTAAGTAGTTGAGGTTAAAAGGGATCTATATTGGTGATGGTACTGGATTGGTATTGGGACCTACCCCCTCACTTCACAATCCCATAATGATAAGGGTGTCAGGTGTTTTACCAGTATATACCATCAACCATGTATTTATACTTAGCTAGAAAATTGAGTTGGCTTCCCCTTTGGTGATGAAATCTAAGTAAGTAGACCTAGGGTAGGTTTTTTTAAATGATTTTTGATGTTATGTGGTTTGGAAGTGTGTGAAAAAGAAAAATAATAGTGCGACTAAATTGATAAATTAAAACCTCATAATTAGTCTATGTGCACTACTCTAAGGAAACAAGCAATAAAATGAAAAGTGAGTTAATTACTAACAATATGAGTTAATTCCTTTGATTAAAGAGTACAAGGTTAGTTAAGGTGACAAAGTATGCAAACAATATAGAATATAATCGATTGGGTTGATGCTTGTCTGTTGAAGTAGGAACTAGAAGAACATATTTGAACAAGTTGATTGAGTCTTCTAGGAAGGAAAACAAGATATAAAACTATGTCGATCTAGTCAACCTAGTTTTTTTTAGGTTTATAATTTAATAGACTAAAAACTATGAAAAATAGGACTGTAAATGAAGAACATAAACAAATAAGATGGTGAGGATGACCCTGATAATTTTGAAGATGCTAATTTTTTTATTTTTATATTATGTTGTTTAGATGATTTTTATCCTGCTAATAGAGTCAACTGGGTTGACTAAGTTTTAAAACATGTATGTAAAGTAGTGAATTGAGTCTATTAATTTGATCTAGTTACCTATGGTTGAAGATGAACTTCACAAAGAAATATAGAGTTGATCACAATGATTGTGTGTTAAACCTATACACAAAATTTTAGACTGAGTTGATAGATTTGATCCAATATTATAAAAATGAAATATATAATAAATGATAATAAATGAAGTCAGGAAAGAAAAACTTGCAAGGTTTAGTTCACTTTGGGTTCACTAAAATGTATATAAGGGAAAGTGAAGTGGATCTACAAATCAATCTTATCTCAGAGAAGATAAATCACATTGTCCCTTCTAGTTTTGATATATTTAGACAATAGGGGTCATTACTAATATGGATCTGCTAGACCTAACTAATGGGTATCTTACCATACAATATCACTAGGGAGGGTTTTAAAGCCTATATTCAAGTAATACCACACAATAAGCCTAGATAGGTCCTATGTTTTCTTATAAAATTAAATGACAAAGTAAATCTAAAGTAGTTCTCACCAAAGCATGCGATACAAAATGAGGGTAATAAATATAAAAGTAAACATGCAAATAAGAACTCTACTCAAGTCAATGTAGAGGAAATACTAATTCATGGAGAGAGAAACATATTCATAAGCTAACAAATGTAACTCTATCTACTTAATAAATATAAGCAAGATTTAGGAATACTTACATTGAAGATGAACCCATCAAGCTTAAATATATCCCTTGGCCTAGTGTTTTGCAAGATATTATTGTGGTATGTAAGGACAATAAAGATAGGTCAGCTTTAGGCTACATGACTTTTCCTATGCATTCAAAAGACTTATCCCACAAGACAAGATTCTTCTCTCCAAGTGTAGTATGAAACCCTAGGTAGTGGCTCCTCAATTAGAATGGTGGATAAGTAGATGCACAAATAAATGATTAAATATATTTATTTCTAAAATGGTGAAAAGGATGTGTTTATATAGTTATATCTAACCCTAAATTCTTCTAAATTTTTAGCCAATATATTTAGCCCAATCAACCCTATTATTTAATAAATAAATTAATTAGGTGATGGACTAGGTCGGCTAAGGCTGACCTAATCCCATAACATGGTTATATTTTAAGTACAGGGTCAGACTAGGTTGATTTTGTTTGGTAAATGTCAAAAAGAGGTTTTGGCTTAGGTAGGGGTTGTTTGAGGTGGTGAATTACTTGGAAGAGTGTGTAAGGGAAATTTTAAATCTTAGGTAAATATATAGGAGAGGTTTGTGTTGATTTCAAGTGGTGGTGTAGGTGAAAACAATCTTGTGAAACACTAACAGTCTACCCACCCCTTTCTTAATGCACCCTTTAAGGCATGCATTCAGAGAGATTAAGACTCAATGGGTTTCTATAAGAGGTAAATCATTAGTAATTGATAAATTTTAAAAATATTGTGTATACAAGTACCACCTACCATGGTTACCTCTTCCTTACATTTTCATAGACCCTTCCAAGTACACTTGGGTTATAAGCTAGTTCATGATACATATGGGCCTATTCCTCACCATGTTGATGGACTATTAGATGTTGGCCATTTTTGTGTCATTCACCTTCTAAAACATGGTTTTGACTAAATATTCTCCTACCTCCCATCTAAGTCCTTTTTATTCTTCTTGGTCATTTATCACATGTGAGCCCGTTCCTTACCATATTCCAAGTACTATTAACCGTTAGTCGTTCATGTGCCCTTCAAATTCCCAAGAAGGTTTTTTGACTTTAGTCCCATCCCTTCCCATTTACAACCTCTTTATTCCTCTTTGTCATTAATCACATGGATTTATTCATCACCATACCCCAATTACTATTATCCATTGATCATCCATTTTTCATTCACCTTCCCAAATGAAGTTTTGAATTTAGTCTCCTCCCTCCCATCTACATAATCTTTATTACTTTATAAATTTTTACCTACCCATGCCCATCCTTTTCACATTCACAAAACCGTAGGCCAATTAAGAAGGACAACCTTAAAACCAACTTTATTTTTAATTATAGATACTAAATTTTGTTATGGATATATTTATTAGTCATTAAAAATTACATTATTGTAGGGTAATAGTATGTTTTTCGATCAACAGTCCAGATTAGGCTCTTTTAGAGTGTTTTTTCTTTATGTTCTAGATGTATCACATCATTTTACCCCTAATTACCTCTCTCTTTCCTCTCTCCTTCCCTCACATTTCCTTGGATTTATAAGATTTTCTCCAAAAACATACACTTTGTGGTTTTGGCCTTAGAAGTGTATCATGTATGATTCTAGGGGTTGTCCCTTTTGACCCTTATTTTGGGCCTCTCATGTTGTGTGATCTTGGTTTGTTGGATTTCTTAATTGTTGTGTGCTAATAGAGTCCTAATTTTAATTCAATAAGTCTATAAATACAATAAATGTATTAGCATATAGGACATTGAAGACGTATACAATTAATGTGTGAAAGCAATCAATTCAAGCATTTAGGTAAGTGATTCAAGAGTTTAAGGAAATTTGACTTGAATTTATTAGTGAAACAAGAATTCATTCTAACATGAAAATTCATTGTTGGGGATCAACCAACAATGGATTACACTTGTGAAAGCAATGAATGCAGAAATAAATCAGATAGATAAGTAACTGAAATGATAAATAGCACAGAACAAGATATACAAGAAAACACCCTGAAAACTTGTATTAAAACTCTTTACAATAGGAATACAAATGAAGAACTTCATTCTTCCACACCTCTCTCAGATGCACACAAGATCTCTCACTAGATCTCTATTCCTCAAGAGCTCTCTCTCAAGTACACTCAAATCCAACAACCTGGATTGATGCAACTCAATACTGTCCTTCAAACATTCACAATGTTCTACTTTTACAGTTCAACTCTCATACACACACAATAGCTAAGAAGATCTTTCCTACATATAGAAAATAGGAAACTTGAGCATGCTCTTACAACAAACAGTTAAGCCTCTTCAACAAGGGCTCTAAAAATAATATTGCTAATAATAGAGACACGAGCTTGAGTCTACAACTCAAACTCATTATGCAAACACTCGCTTCTGTCCTCGGAAATCACTTTCTGGACACACAGGTAACCGACGTCGGTTCCTGCCTGTTTGCCTGTGACCGTCGCTGGCCGACCCTACTGCCGACGTCAGCGCCTCTGTAACTGCAACTGACCGACGTCGGTCGCTCCTGACCGACGCCGGCGTCTGTGTAGACCCGAACCTGTTTGTGTGCTCCTTGGTGAAGCTTTTAGCTCCACATCCTAACATTCATATCAAATACACTCTATCATCATTGGATTATTTCACTCACATTATTTATACTTAGGTCATTGCTTTCGACATAAGAGGATTTGATCCCACATCGTGCTATTTATATAAGAGGATTTGAACACTTGAGATAGGAAACTAAAGAAATCAAATAAATATTTTGTCATTAATCTAAACCTATGTATGATAGTCATCACTTAAATGATCAAAATAATAATGAGTGGGTTAGTGCCAAATTCATAAAGAATGTCATCTCTAGGAACCAATCTTTTAGAATGGATATGCTTGTATAACATTAAGATAAACACTCTTTCAATTCCACATCTAACAATTTTCCTACAGTGCAGCCTCCATATTTCATACTCATATTGAAGAGTAGGGGTAACAAATGAGTGGAAGAGGAAAATCTTTGTTTGGATATCTTCTTAGGTATAAAATATTTCTAATTTTGATCCTAAAATTTATATGTTCTATCCAATTAATATGAGTGCATAAATTGACCAACAAATCATATTCTCATCATGTCTTATTTTTTATAAGTGGCACTCACTCTTTGGAGAAACATTGTACCAAAATTCATCAATAGTATTTGATTATCAACTATTTCACTACAAATTAAATAGTCTTTTTATAATAAGTAAAGTCAAAATATACATTTATTATAGTACTTACATTAATTACAATGTGTTGGAAAGTCCTCTTATGTATCTATAATAAAATGAAAAAAATTCATAATGAACCAATTGACGTGAATAAATTGAACTTAATTCAATCCATAATGCTATGTTAATGTAATGCATATGCATTATATAATGTGTATACATTCCATAACACATATGCATTATGCAACACATACATATTATGTAACTCGTACACATTATTTTTAGTTTGAATTCAAACCCAAGCCTTTTTGCTCAAAAATGGCTTGGATTCTTGAGCCAAAGTCTTGGATGTATCAACACATAGCTGAATTCAAGAGTTTTGATGAAAACCAAAAAAATTTAACTTCCATCACCAAATACACTAAAAATTTCAATGAGAAAATTCATAAAGTTATTACCATGATGACAAGCATGCTCTCTTCTTTCCAAACATATGATTTTTATAATTTTTGGACTATTTTAAAGTTTCAATCTATGCTGATTTCTAGCTATAGCTTTTTTAGGCCTTCTACATGCCAGAAATATACATGGATATATATGTTTTTGTGTCTTTTTTTCATTGATCCAAATTCGAAACAAATTATATAGTTACAAACTAGGCCTAAGTCTACATGCATTAAAAAAACACTTTTCATTTTTTTGAGGTAGTTAGGGGGGCTGTATGATCGACTATCCATTTTTTGTTAGTTTTTAGGATCTATTCACTTGTAAAATTAATTAAAAAAACATATATTTATTTAAAAAATATAAAAATAAATAAAAAAAATTTAAAAACTAAATGATCTTATTTAAATCTTCAAAAAATGGTTTTATTCAATATTAAATGATTCTAAAAAAATGAGGGGTGGCACGATCGGCTATTTACTCTATTTTCCTAAAAAACTAGGGGTTCCTATTCAAATTTTATATGTTTTACCTACTTAACCATTTTAATTTTTTTTTTTGTGTTTTATAAACTAGACTCAAAAGGCTATAATTCATGTTCTTACAACATCCTCAAATTTTGAGTGTAACCTTATCAAATTATCTACAAGAGTTCAAATTTCTCAATTTTTAGGAAAAACATGTCCACGGGTAGGCCCCTTTTTATCCCCCAATTTTGTGCACTTACCCATATACTCGAAATAAAAAATAAAAGTAGATGAGTTGAAAAACAAATGGGTATTTACATAAAAATTAAAAACATCTAGTTTTCTTACAACTCTCCTAAAGCATTGGTATGCAAGATTCGAACACAAAACAATTTCCCAAGTGTAATGTAACCCCAATAGAAAGCATTTGTTATAAAGCATGTCATCTCTTGAAAATGATTTCATTAACACTAGGAGGACACTATAAAATAACCTACAATCACTAGATTGTAATACTCATAGAATTGTAAGACAAGATAAATACATTCATTGAGATTCTCTATGTGGTTTAAAATTAATGGCCATGATTTATAATGAGCAGCCATAATTTAAAATGTTTTGTCTTCTCCACAAATTAAAAAAATTGTAAAAAATGGGATATCTTGAAAAATCACTTAAAAACATAATGTAGATACCAAAAATTTACCTTGAAAAATTGAAAGGTAATTTTCCAAAAATTATAAGAAAATAGAACTCTCTCAAAGCAAATATATTTTTCCTGCCATCTTAAATAATTTTAATTAAAATTGAGTTCAGAGTTCACTACCCTTCAAATTTGCACATTGAATTCATACCAAGCATCATCATAGATTACATCAAACTATGACAATTTAAATATGAAACCATATGGATATAAGAGGTTATGATGAACTTAGGATAACAAATATTAATTAGGCTGCAAATAAGGCCCTTGGAGTAAGGTATGTTAAAAACACCTCACATAAACATAATATGCATGCTAGATAAAAACCTAAAAATTAGTGGCCAATATTTTTAGAAAAATTCAAAGATAATAAAACTACATTTTTCTTGATTCTTAATACAAAATGAAATGCATTTTAGATATGTTGGCAACATAAATGTGGTGAAAAACATAATTGTTTTAGGTCCCAAATGATATCTATAGACAACAAATTCATTTTTTTGTATAGCTAGCACATGAAAATTCTTGTAAATTTTTTATAGGGGTTAAGTAATGAAAAATAAAATTGAATGGGTAGGCACTCATTCTCCATGAATACTTGTATTTTTAAAAAGAATAATGAAAGTAGTCCTTAATTAAAAATAAAATGATATCTTCATCTAGAATTGACATTCACCAATTCTCAACCAATTGTGAGATAAGATAATTACATATGCCCTAATTCTCAATTATAACTTAAACACATTGTAAATATGTAAGCAACTTAAAATAGTTTCAATTTAATTACACATATTTTTGATTCCTAATATACATAAATAAACAACATATGAGTTTTTTTATAGATAGTTTAGCTCACATAAAGTCTCATGACACTTTGAAGGAGCTAAATAATGAAATGAAATATAATTGGCAAGTGATAATTCTAAATGAATCTTTCCACATGCTTTAAAAAAAAGATGATTTGAAAAATAATTATGGGATCTTGACAAAATATTAAACACATAAGGTAAACACTAGAAAACAAATTAACAAGTACTTGTTACCCACAAAGAGATATAAACAATGGAGGGAAATCAAATTTTAAATAATTAGTGAAAAAAAATTCCCATGAATTTCATTACATTCAAAAACACAAAATGTGAGGGATGAAGCTCTAATAGGGGTTTTCTCTATGTGTGTCGCCACTACTTTTTTATTTCTTGCAGTCTTTCATTATGTGGTCCTTTATGGATCCTAAACAATATTTTAATTTCTTACCCCTCTAGGAGACTCTCCCTAGGGTGAGATTAGCCTATATTATGTCATCTTCTCCATTATGTCTAGATATTGAACCTATGATGGGAGATACTAGAGCTTTGAGTAATGTCATCCCTGCTCAAACATCTAAGGAAGTTTATACCCAAAATATTCCACAAGGTACAAAATCTTAGCCTGATTGTCAATGAATATTAGCCTGATTGTCAATGGTTAGAAAATTTCCTTTTAATAGGCTATTTTATTAATCATATTCCATCTGAATGTGTGCTCAATTATTAGGTTCAATCTTCTTGAACTACTCATGGCATCAAGCTTGAAATCATCCAAAATATGACCAAGGATTTATTTTTGTTTTGTTTTAATGACTTTACCCATACAAGAGTGATTATGAATAAATCTAACACCTACTATGTTCATAATTCCCTTGTGGATATTTCACCTTGGATAGGGGATTTTGTAGTATATGAGTCTACTATTATTAAATTGATAAGCTAGGTTAAGTTTCCCAGTTTACTACTACCTTGCTAGCATTTTGTCAACCAAATCACATACTCTATTAGGTGTGTTATTTGAAATGAACCTATTAGGTTATATTCAGCTCATCCCTAGAAAATGATCTATGTTGAAGTTGATTTATCAAAAGACCTTAAGGATTTTTTAGATATATAGGTTGGTGATTCTTGTCATTCTTAGTGGGTCTTGTATATCAAATTTCCCAATACTATTTTCATTTTGAAGTTACTGATCACAAGATAAAGGATTTCTCATTGTATTTTCCTTGTACTGAACTAACACCCAAGCCTACTACTAATAAATATAAGAACACTCATGAAGATAGGTGTAAAAATATATGGGGGATAAAAATAACCATAATAAGGTTGTTATCATACAAAACCCTATTAGTAATGTTAAACCCTCTTCAAGATTTTTTCCACAAGAGCCGATGCTAAATTCTCAACCTAGTAGGGAGTCTACTTAGATAACTCAAATAGCTAAGGAGCTTATTAATATTGAAGTTGAAACAAATAAACCCAAGTTTTTAGCACTCCCATGGCCACTAATGTTATTTATAGTTTGCAAGTCTCTACCTAGCTAATCCCACAAGATATTTCTCTTGATTATTTTTCTTCCTCACATTTCTCACCATCAAGGAGTAGGTAAACACTATCATAGTGCTACACATTGAGGCTCTCTAGTAGGATCTCCCAACCCTCCTCATTGAGAGCCTATGGTGGATGAAGAGTATGTGGTGGAATATGCATATAGGTAGTCATTTATGTAGACACTCCAATTTTATAATTTTTGCATCAAATTACAAAATGGATTGACTTCTTATAATTTCACACAATTTGGTCTAAAATCATCTATTCATCTAATATACATGTTCTAATTCACCTCAGGGCATCTCTAGATGATCCAATTCATCATATTAGATCTATCCAATTATCATTCTCTGGTCAATTTCTTTGTTAAATTATCATTCTCTATTTAATTTCTCAATTCAATTATCATTCTCTATTTAATTTCTCTATTCAGTTATCATTCTGTATTCAACTATTTTTTTTGGCCAATTTAATAATTTCCCTTTCTTTGATTAATTAATGCTAATATTTCATCTTCTCTAAATAATTCTTCTAATTAAATTCTCTACATTGTATTATTTAAATTAATCTTTGATTAATTTAATTAAACATTATTATAATTAAATTCCCCACATTATATTAATTAAATTGATATTTGATTAATTGAATTAATCATTTTTCTAAATTATATTTCTAATACAAATAGAATTATAATTTCCTTAAATTTAATTAATTCATATTTTTCCGTCCAAGTGGGCATATTCATGCAAAGGATAAGGTCTTGAGATATTGCGGAATATTCTTTTGTGAAATAATCAAATTGATAAATGAATTAATGTACATGATTATTCTCCACCCTTCATCTTAGAAATAAGATGAAGGGCCCACATGGTTGATCCATGTGCTTTATTGGGAATGATCCTTTACCCTTCAACTTGGAAACAAGATGAAGGGTTTAAATGCACTCTCACAAAGATATTTTGAGGAGAATACTCCACCCTTCATATTGAAAACAAGATGAAGGTTTTATTTTAATTCTCATTTGATATTTTCAAAGATCATCCTCTACCCTTCATCTTGATTGAGGTTAAGGGCTCACATCATTGATCCATGTGCACTCTTGAGGACTCTTTTGTAATCATTCATCTTGATTTCAAGATGAAGGGTCCTCCTTGATTCAGATTTGTATCAATATAATTATTTGAAATACAATTGAACATGCTCAATTTAGATAATGAAGTGATGTCAAACCATTAAGTCTCTTTGTGCATTAATATTCTACTCTTTTGATCAAATAAACATGGTCCATAACTTTAATGGAGGTGTATAAATATAACTTGGCATTGAGAAACACTGTTTAAAGCCACATTTAAGCCACATCCCAACAAAGACAAGTTACAATGAGGTTTGCATTATGTTTGTTTAAATATTTAAGCATTTTAGTTTTTTGTATTTGTTGAGATCAATGATATCACTCAAATCACTTCAACTAATAAAAATCACTTTAGGGTAAAACTTATGCCCATCGAGGCAGGTCCACAAGCATTTTATTAATAATAAAAAATAAGTACATAGAAAGGTTCCAATATATTTTTAACCCTTTTACTCACACAAACATGAATATATAGTTTCCACCTATGACCGATAAAAACCAACTACCTAATTAACTAACTCTTTACATGAATACAACTTGAAATCTAGTTTTAAAATTAACTTAAAACATAAAACTAAACTAAATAAAATGACTATAATTATTAAAGGGAGTGTCTTTATAAATAAAGATGCATGTCCATTTACAATTTATTATACCTAACAACCTAAAATAAAGTTAAGACTTTGGAACAAGTCCTAACGAACCTCCCCATGATCCAAAGTCAAATCTTTAGACACATTCCAAGCATTTTTTTGAATTTCTCATATTTTATTCTATCAAGGGGTTTTGTAAAGATATCAACTGTTTGATCAGTAGTCATGAAATATGTTGGATCAAGTGCTTTATTTGACACCAAAATTCATAGATAATGATATTTTATATCCATATGTTTTATTTTGACATGAAATATTAGATTTTTAGACATCTTGATTGCATTTTGATTATAAATGTATAACTATGTAGGAGTAATCTGAGAAATCTAAATATCTTTGAGAATGAACCATAAATAAACAATTTATCTAGAAGCATCCCATGCTATGTTGCATTTTGATTATAATGATGAATTTTCCCTTGTATCCTACTTATTACAACACCATGCAATGGTAGTTGAACCTATATGCATAATGTACTCTATTGTGGACATTCTATTATCCACACATCCACCAAAATTTGCATCAAAATACCCAAATTTTTTGAAGTTCTTATTGTGGTATTACTCAAGTCTATATTTTTTGCATTCCATGAAGGTAAAAAAGTACTCTTTTTATTTCATACCAATGAATTTATCTAGGCTCATGCATAAACCTAGACAAAATTCTAACTACAAAGGATATATTGGGCTTGGTAGTCATCAAATGTTTCAAAACTCCCACTAACTATCAATATTTGGTACCGTAAAAAAGGGCCCTACCATCATCCTTAGATAATTTCAAGTTACTTTCCATGGGAGTGAGTGCAAAACTTGTTTAATAACTTAAGAAATATACTTAGTATATGAAGTGAAAATATTTTGATCTTTTTGAGTAACTTCTATGCCAAGGTGATAGTGAAGAAGTCCAAGATATATCATCTTAAACCCATCTTTTAGTTCCTTCTTCATAGAATTTTTATGGTTTTTATCATTTCTTTTGATAAATAATTAATCAACATAGAGAACAAGAATTACCAATCTCTTTCCTTGCAATTGAATATATCTAGTATCATTAGATTCACTATATGTAAAGCTATTTTTGTGCAAGTAAGATTCCATTTTTTCATACCAAGCCCTGGGTGCCTATTTGAGCCCATAAAGAGCTTTGATTAATTTACACACTTTGTGTTCTACACCCACTTTCTCAAAACCTTCAAGTTGTTTCATATACACTTCTTCCTATAAATCACCATTCAAAAAAACACTTTTGACATCCATTTGATGTACTTTCCAACCATTTTATACTACTAAGGCAAGAACCATATGAATTGTGTGCCATTTGGCAGTTGGTGAAAACATTTCCTTATAATTAATACCTCTTGTTATGCATAAACTTTCATAATAAGCCTTGTCTTATGTGTATCAATGGGTCCATATAATTTATACTTGATCATATAAACCCATAAACATTTGATGGGTTGAACATGTGAGGAGGATCAACCAAAACCTAAGTATTATAGCTAAGAAATATTATCATACTCATTTTGCATTGCAGTTTACCACCCTTGTTTAGTAGAATCCTCCTAAAAAATGGATGGCTTAGTGGAAGTAGTAACAACCATTGCATAATTTACATGTTCATGAGAACTCCTGGGAACTGTTAGACCAACTTCATTTTCTTGCAAGTTAGTAAAATTACTTTGAGCCCATTTTGGATGCTTTTCTCAAATTTTAAGATCAGGGATACCATAATTCTCTTCATGTGAACCATTTAAAGGAGGAATTAGAGATTTTTCAACATTTTCTAAGTCATTATCCTATGAAATATTCAATCAAATAGAATAAATGGAAGGGATACTAGTTTCATACCACAATCTATGAGAGTTAGTCTCATTATTCAATCCCTTAGCATATTTTTGAATCTTTCTCTTTAACCTATCAAATTATGAGTCAATATCTATAGTGTTCATAGTAACATATTCATAAAATATCACATCCCTACTCACTATGAATTTATTTGTATCATGTACAAGCAAATGATACCCTTTTTTATTTTTTGAATACCCAAAAAATATGAGTTTTAACTTTGAGGTTCGAACTTAGTTCTATGTTCAATAGGAACTAAATCAAAATAAAGACATCCAAAAATTTCAAGTGTTTAGCTTTTAGTTTAAATCCATACCAAGCCTCATATAGAGTTTTACCCAAAAGTATAGCTGTAGGGGACTTATTTATCAAATACACTGTAGTACCAATGGCTTTAGCCCAAAACATATCATTGAGAAATTTATAGTGCAACATAGCTTGAGTTGTACCCTCTAAAGTCATGTTCATTCATTTAGAAACTCCATTCTATTGTGGAGTATAATCATTACTATATTTTTGATGAATTCCATGTTCCTGACATTAATTTAAAAATTCATTTGAAGTATACTCACCACCATTATTTGAATGAAAAGTGGCTAAGTGTGAACCTATTTATTTTTCAACTAAGTATAACCATTAAACAAACTTAGTGAAAACCTTAAATTTGTTTTTCATAAAAAATACCCAAGTCATCCTAGAAAAATCATCAATAAACCAAAAAAAAAAAATCTACACCCTCTAATGGATGACTTATTCATGTCACAAACATCACTATGACTAATTGAAAACATCTTTTAGATCACCATGAAGAACTCTTAGGAAAATTTTCCCTATTTTGTTTTCCTAAAACACATGATTCACAAGGAATACTATCTTTACAAAAAGTGGGTAAACCATTCAACATTTCATATCTCTGTAAGTTCACCAAAGCATGAATATTCAAATGTCCATAGTAGACATGCCACAGACACTAAGTAGATATTATACCTATACCTGTATTAATAACTACCACAAGTTCTACTATGAGAAGAAGCACTTGGCAATACAAATGAATCAAATTTCCATCATCATAACCTGTATACATGGTTTTGTATTCATATTTGATTAAGTTAATATAAATGATCCCACTTTTAAGAAAAATTTGATAACCCTTCTTATGAATATTTACCAAGGAAAAAATATTTTTTTTCAATGTGGGAACATGCCAAACATTCTCCAAGTATTTGATAGAACCATTATGAAGTAGAATTCAAATAGACCTCAGTCCCTATGGAGTATGTATAGACTTATTTTCTAAGGATACTAGAGTGAGAGATGCTTATTTGAAAGTTTAAAAGAAGTCTCATCTAAATGTCATATGTTTGGTTGCACTTGTATCTAAAATCCACACATCTATAAACTCCTCTCTAGCCTCATATTCCATATAAGCAATGTTCCCTAAAGTAGTGAATGCAGACTAATGAGTAACATTCCCTGATTCATCATATTCATGGTTAGCATATTAAGCAGAGTTAGACTTAGTAACTTTTTGTGGCCTCTAAATTTTGTCAGAAGGAATCCTATACTGAGAAGCAATGTCAACAATTTTTTTACATCTATGATACTTAATGTCTGATCTACCTCGATGTTTGCCTCTATAAGAGTTATGACCACATCCTCTATTGCTCATCTCATTATTGATTAGAATAGTTGTTCTCATTATATCTTCTACCTCTATTTTGAAATCTACCTCCTCTATAACCTATACCCCCTCTATAACTTTTCCCTCTATAATTTTGTTGACCAAAAGAAGAAGAACTAGGCTTGGAATTAGTAACATGGGATTTATCAATTTTATTGGATTTATTGTGTAGATAGAGGTCATGATAAATAAGTAACACAAGTTTTTAAAAATTTATACCTATGATCTTGTCAGAGACATGAAGAATTTTCATAAATTTTTTATATGGCATAGGTAGTCCTTTCAATACATCAATGACAATGAGATCATCATCAAGTTTACCAAACCCAACCTTAGTATACTCCATAGTAATATTATTTAACTTAGACATGAACTATCGCATATCCCTATATTACTCTAGTGATAGAGTAAATAACTACATGTGTATATCTATCTTCTTATGCTGGGTATTTTTATCATACAAATCAGATAAAGTCTTCCATGCAGTGTAATTATGAGGAGAATTTTTAATATGAATATAAGTATATTGAGTGCAAACAAAACTTGATTAATGCTAAGGATTTATAATCATGCATATTAAAAATATCAAGTTTATATTTTCCTATAGGCAACATAGGGTTTTCACTCTTCACAAAATCCCATAACTCACTGAAAACTAAGGAAGCTTTCATTAAACGTTTCCAATCAGTGTAATTAGAAATCATTAAATGATCACTATCTAAAAGCAAATTTATGAATTTTTGGCATTTTTAAATGAAAGTAAGGGCAAAAAATGAAATAAAAACATACTCACAATAACACTTTGGCCAAAATAATGCTTCTATGGAATTTTTCACTTAATCTCCACATAAAACAAAAGAGATATTTTGAAGGGTTTTGGACTTAACCTCACCAAAAAAACAAAAGTTTTACATCCTTATTTCATTAATTACACCCTTAGTTCACCAAATAAATGCACAAATACTACTTTTCTCCCATTAAATTTCACTCTTTTACATGACTTATGCCCTTTACAATATTCAAAACATGTAAGATATTTAAAAAATTGGAGTATTCCTCCAAAAAGCAAATGACCAAATAAAAAATTTGACCAAAAGAGAGATTTGAACCTTGGACCTCCAAATTCAAAGGGTTTATAAAAAATTATCTTTTCTAATTGATCTATGAGCCGTTATAAGAAATATGGGGAGAAATTTATATTTAAGCCCAATTTTTTGCTCTATGGAAATAATAATAAAAGCTTTTCCAAGTAAAATTAGTTCATCCATGAAAAACTTGAAAAAAGGTAAAAAAATTATCTTTTGTGGGACCCTCAAACCCTATTTTTTTGATCAAATAATAGTAAAACTTTGGCAAATAAATTTTTTATTTTTCCCTAGTATTCCAGCACCATGCCTACAACCTAGACACGATTCTCCTTCATTTTTTTTGCAACTCTTTTTCTTCCTTATCAGGTCATACAAATCTATATAGGGCTATACTATATCATGTTTTGATCAGGTTGAGGTTGAAAGTTGAGGATTTTAAGATTATAGGATGATGGCTGGAACATGGGATGCCATGAAGGCTACAGGTACACATAGAGACCATATAACTCAAACAAATTTCTTTAAAAACTTACAGGGTTGATTTAAATCAAATTTTTTGATAGATAAAGCTCTAAATGATAATAATAGTCAGAAAATTCAACTTAGATTTAATCCAAAGACTTATGGATGTTGTACCATTTTTCATAGAAATTTTCCAAGCTTGAAAAGGTCGTATAAATAGCTATTTGAGCATAATTTTTTTTTTTTTGAATAAATAGCTTAAGATTCAAATAAGCACCTTCAAAAGGATTTAATAAGCTTAAAAAATGTAGGATCATTTATATAGGCATATAGCTATACAAAATAAATTCTCAAAATATTTAATTCATCTAACCATAGGCTTTGATGAATTAAAATATATTTGAAAAATTAAATAGTTGAATAATTTTTCAAATGTTGACATCAATGTTTAATAAAGGGCATATGTTATATTTGTAAAATTAATTTCATGTGATACTTCCTTGTCCAATCACATGAATTCTTTCACCTCTTCTTTTACTTGAGATCACCACACTTTCTTTACCATGCTCTAATACCATTGATAACACTCAAATCACTTCAACCAATAAAAATCACTTTAGGGTAAAACTTGTGGCCACTAGGGCAGGTCCACAAAAATTTTATTAATAATAAAAAATAAGTAAATATAAAGGTTTTTAATATATCTTTAACCCTTTTCCTCACATAAACATGAATATATAATTTCCACCTATGACTGGTAAAAAAAAAACCACCTAATTAATCAACTCTTTACAAAAAATGCAACTCAAAAGTTAGTTTTATTATTAACTTAAAACATAAAACCAAAATAATTAAAATGAAAATAATTATTAAATGAGGTGTCTTTATAAATAAATATGTATGCCCATTTACAATTTATTATTACCTAACAACATAAACTAAAGTTAAGACTGTGAAACAAGTCCTAACACTCATAGGGTCGTAGGTGTGTATTTTCATATTTGCCATCTCTTTGTTTTGTGTTCTTGAAAAATTTATAAAAATATAGATAATTTTAATTCTATTGACACATATGGCATGCTCGGTGTGACTCGCAATTTTCACCTTTCTTTTAAGCCTCTTTAACAATCTTCCTTTGAAGAAAATCTGGTTTTTGCTAAATAAATAACTAGTAAACTATTCATAATTTTTGATGTATTATATTTTTTCTTTATATTTTTTTTAGGAGTGTGAGTATTTGTGTTATTAACAACTTCTAATTTTTTTAAAAAAAAAAATTATATGTATTTTATGATTTATGATCAAAGTACTAACTGTCACCTTTTATTTTAGATTTTATGTTTTGGCTAAAAACGAATGGTAAACTGTTAATAAATTTAGATCTATTATCTTTTTTGATTTTTTTTTAATAGGTGTGATTATTATTTTTATATATGATCTCTAATGTTTTTTTTGAAAAATTATGTATATTTTAAGATTTATGATCAAATTACTAACTGTCACCTTTTATTTCAAATTTTACTTTTTGGTTAAAAATGGTTGGTAAAATAATCATAATTTTTTATCTGTTCTCTTTTTTAATATTAATTTTTTCAAAGGTGTAAGGATTTATGTTATAAAAAACATTGAAAAATTTCTTTAAAAACTAATTTATATTTTATAATTTATCATCAAAATACCGATTGCTACTTTTGACATTTTGTTTGCAGATTTTCACTTGTCAAAGACCCACCAAACAAAACTACTAACTTTGTTTTCTTGTAAGTTCCAAAAGGGTAGGATGATTTATTAAAATAAATATTTTATCTTAAAATTTAATTTTGAGTGCTTAAAAATACATTCACATTTCCTTTTGAGTGCTTAAAAATCAAGTCATGTTTCATTTTGGGTTCTAAGAAGAACACTTGCTTATTTGTTTAAAGCTTTCTCAATTCATCCAAGTATTATTTGCTGCTTCTTGAGTATGTTGTGGATATATTTTGAGCATATAATCTCCCCTTTGGGTGACTACTAAATTTAAATATTCTATTTTTTTTAAATCCCAAAGATTTTTCTATTATACTCTTTGCTCACCTTTAGTGGGAGTTGCACGAATCAGGATGACAATACCTTCTTTTTTATTTTTGGATTGTGAAAAACATTTCATCACCTTCTCATAAGTTATTTATGGGTGAATTAAAATTATGTTTTATCTCCCATCATCATACAAACCTCATTTATCCGGTGGGGTATAAAAATTGAGCATACTATTCATTGGGATAGTGGTTGAGTAGTTAACCTAAATAGTTGAATAGGTCCTTGAGTCATGTGATAGTCTAGAGATCACACTCTAATAAGTAATTTACAGATGGATTAGTTGTGAAAGGGAATAGACCCTTTCATAAAAATCTATATTATTTGAATCCACTTTATAGATAGTTCTAAAGCATCCATTTACCACAAGGTATATCGAGACCATTTAGTTTTGTCAAACAAGAATTTAGATAGGGATGCAAAGGTTAATAGATCCTAAATATTTCAATGGAATTATCACTAATACAGGGATGTAAAGGTTAATATATCCTAAATATTTCATTTTACATACAAAATTTTGAGAGAAGTGAGGTGTAAAAACCCTACCAATAACCTAGAATAATTAATTACTTCTAAATAATCTTAAATTTTATCCTCTCAAAAGAAAGTATATCAAAAGGATCAATGATTTTCCCCTAAAATTGTGTCAGTTTCTAATGTGAGTTGAGATTGATCAAGTGCTTATTTGGCATAAACATTATCACATTATAATTATACAAAGAGGCATTACTCTATCCATGCATATTTAGACAAATTTTATTCCATTTTAACTTGTTCAAAATGTATACTTTCATACCCTTTTCTTGTGTGAAATTATACCATTACTCTGTCTATGTCTTGGTCTAATATTTTTCATTCTACACCATATATTGGTCAAACTCATACATTTAATACCTCCTTTTTGTGAAAGTGTATCATTACTATATCCATATTCTAATTTTGAATTGGTCTTTCTACTATTTGTGTTCAATTTCTATCTTGAACCACAACTTTTCTTATTGAGATCATACTGTTACTCTGTCTATGTGAGTTTGAAATAATTCTAGTCTTGTTCCTAATTTATCATCATAAGGTCATTTATAATTGAGATTTTATTTTATTTATTTGTGTTTAGGTCAACTTTATTCAAGTCCAAAATCTTTCTTTGGTCATTTCCAATTCATATTCTTATTTTCTACCTAGGTCTAATCCAAGTTCAAGTATAATCTAGTCACCTATATTAAAAATCAACTATTCATAATCAAGTTGTTCTAAATTAACTCTATTCAAGTCTTACATTCTTTTCTCTTTTTCAAAATACATTTCCAAATCTATTTCAAATCATTTCCTTATATTTCTGTTCAATCTATCTCACATGTTAATTGGAAACAACAAAGTCATGACATCCATCCTTTCTTTCATTTGAATCTAATTCCAATCAATATTTTCCCTTACATTCATCATTACTTAGGGGAATCCTTCAATCAATATTTTATCACTTTTTCAATTCATTCAATGGCATCCATTAATTTTTTTGATAAAGCCTACCTACTCGATCCTAGTCATGCTAGCAAAAGGGGACCCATTTTTATACCTTTATCCCACACTCATTTGAATTTTAAATGACAACATTAATGTTAAAATACAAATCCATTTAATTAATCCTTAGAACACATATTTTACCACTTGGTGACATGAACATGCTTATGTATCCATATACTAAGCCTTTTGGTGAAAATGATCCCAAATCTAAATGGTACCAAAAATAAGAATATTATGAGTATCATAGGATTCAAGGCCATTCACTTAACTGATATGGTAGATTCAATACATATGTCCAAATTTTGATTGACTATGGATATATCATGTTTGATTCACAATAATCCTATCAAGCATCAATCCCTACACCATCTATAATCCAAGATGCAATATACTCATTCTTTTAGATTAGACAAAGCTTATCTCAATTTGTAGTTATTCTTAATTCGACCTTATATCCCCTTTCCAATAAGAATCAAAGTACACCCAAGTATGAGAATCATTCATTAGGGATAGACCAAGATCATTTTCTAAATACAAAACATACTCATTCACTTTCAATTCAAGGTCAAGACAAATCAACCATTTCCAATGTTCTCATTGAGTTTCCCATATTTGATGATTCACCCTTTGACCATCCTCCTAATTTTGATGATCCTTGATTTGAAGAGCCTCTATATGACTATTTACCTATATTTGACATACCATTATTTAATAAGCCCATATTTAAATAACTTATTAGTAATCCATAGTCTATTTTTATCCCATCCTATAAAGTCCCTCATTTTGAAACATTCCTTCATCCAAAATCCTCCATTTCTAAGCACACAGTGAAAAAGTTAGTTGTAGACAATGCAATTCAAGAGATCCTATTTATGGTTAAATCCAAATTAAGATCACCTTTTTTATAAGAAATAGATTCAGAGTCAACATTACAATCATATTTACAATCAATATCAAATTTTGAGTTAGATTTTCAATCACAAGTTGAATCACAATAAAGATCAACATCTATATCAAAACCAAGTTTTATTTTAGAACCAAGGGTAGAATTGGGTTCTTTCTAGAACCACTATTAGATTTAACATCAAAAGCATAATCAATGTTAGTCTCAACATCAACTTCAAATACTCTTGAGTCAGAATTAACTTTAGAATCATATTATATTAGTGGATATTATAAAATTTGATATACACTTCCGTCAGATTCACTTGAGTTTGAACCAATTTCAAAATCAACATACCTTATTAGATATTATGACTTTAGCTACACACTTCTAGTAGATCAAATTGAATATAATTTTGATTCTTCTATGGTTTTTGAGTATTATTCCTTCAATATTGACACAAGTTCTCCTAGTAGACTTTACAAGAACTATGTTGCCTTTTCCCCTACCATTAACATTTTACATGCCTTTACCATTAATCATTCTATCCATTATATTGATATTCCACCTTCCATAAACATTTATTGGGACCAATAGGATCACACATTGTTAAACTTATTTCATGGTGACATTTTAGTGGTATAATATCTAGGGATCCAAGACAACATTCAGGTAGAAGAACAATCTCCTATTGAAACCTTGTTTAAGGTGCTAAGGGACAATAAAAGTCTAAACCCAACATCTTCAAGTGAAACCTTTTTTGAGACACTAGATAATAAAAAGGATAAAAAATTAGAATCTTTTAGTGAAAATTTGCTTTAGGAACTAAGGGACAATCAAAATGATTTATCAGCATCCATTATTGCACTATTGGACAATCCAAATAAAAATACTCAAGAAGACTTTGTTGGTGAAAACCTCTTCAAGATGCCAATTGTTGAGTTAATCAGTTCCTCATTTATAGATGAAGATAATATTTAAGTCCATATCAGTCTTGTCACAACCAAAATCAAGCTAACTATGAAATCAATAACATTGTGTGTGACTAAAGGTCTTAATTTTTATTCATCCCCCAACCATTATACATTCCATTGCGATCACATTATTCATTCAAGACCTATATTCCATTATATAATTAGATCATTTATCTAATGCCTATCCATTTGTACACTCCCTGATAATACTCTTTTTCATAGAGGCTATGGATATACCTTGTTTAAAGGTTTGGAGGAAATAGAATCAATGACCAACAAAGATCACAATAACATCAATATAACCTACATTAACCACAAAATTCTAGCAGAGAAGCTATTCATAATTGGTATGGGTTAGAGATCAAACATTCAACATTGTGCATCTCATCATCCTCCATTAAGGTGAGATACAAAAAATTAAAAAGTAAAAATCAAAAGAGAAAGATAAAGATAAATAATTCATCTAATGGTTAAAACCATGCTTGTGGCACCTTGGGTAAGTACCACGATGAAAATTAGGTTTTTTGGCATCATATGTAAATAATTTATTATTTTCAAGTACCTTGACACTTGGGGGCATCCTTATCTACATTGAAATCCATTCCCATCATATTACCTTGTCCTAAACCATCTGTCTATTCATCCTACCCTACTCCTATTTTTTATCCTTTCTTGATCTTAGTAAGAAAGTGGAAGTTGTTTGGAGCCATGTTCTATAAAATATCTTGGCATATCCTCTTAGAGACAATTTGATGATTGGAAATTTGGTTCCCATGTGACATGGTCTTTGGATATTTCTTAGATGTTTATCATCCATTATTATTTAATTATATCATTCCAATCCCACCATTTTATAGTACATCCCATCCCAGTACTAGCATATGTTTTCCCTTTTGCTAGTGATCTCTTATGGCTATATTGTTCTAAATGTTCCTAACCATTCCAAATTTCCATGCCCTTACAATTTTGTGATTTAATTCCATATTCTCATCATTTTACAAGCATTTTAAATAATTCTCTTACATTTTGCAAGTTAATTTCATGTTCTTGCCATTTTGTGAGATTAATCATTCTATCTTAAATTATTCATGTTCTTATTCCTGATCATACCTATCATTTTCTATGCTCAATTTCTAGTGAAATATAGTGGCTTAAGGTCCTAATTGGCATATGTAAGTAGCAGTCAAATTTTTAAGGTCAACCTAGCCATCCCTTATCCCATGTTCTCAAGATTTTATGAGCATATCTCTTACCATTTTGACAAGCCTATTCCTTATATGCTCTCACAATTTTATGAGTCCATGTTCCTATGTCTTCTTTATAATAATTTTTATTTACTTATCATATACTTTATTCACTCTAAAAATCTTTGGGATAACTACATTCGGCCTGAATTCCATGTTGGAACTGATGTCCATGGGACTATATACGTAATGTCCACTTGCTTGGCAGATTTGGAATCATCTTGACCACTTCCTTTCTATTATTCTATTACCCCTTTGATCATGATTATTTTGTCATACCCTTGGTCTCAAAGATTAATGCCTTATTGTCACACACACAAATTTTCTACATGAAATGTTTAATTGTTTTTATTTGTGTTTTTTTTAATGGAATGTTTACTAATTTCTTGGGTGACTTAGATTGTTACATTTCTCTTTCCACATGACTCTTTGGTTTCTTAATAAATATGTTTGGATGTGAACAAATGTATTCAATCTCTATTTCATTGATTATTTGTTTGCTTATTGATATGGTTGTTTGTTACTCAAGTGCCTTAATTTAGTATATTATGTTTTCTATTTAAGTCTTATTCATATCATGATTTTGAGTTGTGAATAATTATATCTAGATTAGAATTGATTTAAGTGTATTATGTTATACATTTAAATATATAATTTACATATCTTATTTTAAATTTCATATGTTTTAATTTTGAACTCAAATTATTACACATTTTGACAAATTAAGGTTATCATAATCCTTCCTATATTATGATGCATACTGTCATGTGCAATATAAAATCAAACTTAAAAATGGTTACCATGTCAATGCCATCAATCATATACATCTCTATCTATATAATCCAATCATCAAAACTAACAAACATCATGATCATTCTTCCATTTTAATCAAATCAATTCTACCCTACTTGGGGAAATTTAGTTCATCATCATTAGAAATCAAAGCATGTAAGCATTACCTCAAGTGGTGTAATCTTGTTCATGGGTTACTCTTCTCTTCTATTCTAGATTATTTATCTCTTTTTTTAGAGACCATCCACTTCCTTCATCCCTACATGCCCTCTCAAGGGAGCATCATCCCTAACTAATTTCATTCAAATTATATCCTTATATTTTTATTCAATCTCCTACACTGTTAGTTGGGAATGATGAAATTAGAAAATCCATTATTTCTTTGTCTAATTTTTCATTTACCCATTTTATCTTTTCATTATTTGAGAATAAATTAATTTTCCTAGTGTCTCATAACATATAATCAAATAAGGGAAAATGTTGACACTATAATTTTATCACTTCAATGTCAAATTGTAAAATGGAATGACTTCCTATAATTTCACACAATCTAGTCCAAAATCATCTGTTTATCTAATATAAATGTTCTAATTCACCTTAGGGCATCTTTAGGTGAGCCAATTCATCATATTAGATCTGTTCAATTATCATTCTTTGTTCAATTACTCTATTCTGGTCTATTCAAGAATTTCCCTTTCTCTGATCAGTTAATGCTAATATTTTCCCTTCTCTAAATAATTCTTCTAATTAAATTCTCTAAATCATATTAATTAGATTGATCTTTGATTAATTTAATTAAATTTTTTTATAATTAAATTCCCCACATTATATTAATTAAATTAATCTTTGATTAATTGAATTAATCATTCTTCTAAATTATATTTTTATTGAAAATAGAATTATAATTTCCTTTTATTTAATTAATTCCTCTTTTTCCCTCCAAGTGGGAATCTTCATGCAAAGGAGAGGATCTTAAGATCCCATGGAATATTATTTTGTGAGCTAATTAAATTGATTAATAAATTAATGTACAAGATTATTCTCCACCCTTCATCTTGGAAACAAGATGAAGGACCCACATGGTTGATCCATGTGCTTTATTGGGAATGATTTTCCTCCCTTCATATTGGAAAAAATATGAACAGTTTAAATGCAATATTACAAATATATTTTAAGGATAATCCTCCACCCTTCATCTTAGAAACAAGATGAAGGGTTTATTTTAATTCTCATTTGATATTTTAAAGATCATCCTCCACCCTTTATCTTTATTGAGATAAAGGGATCACATCATTGATTTGTGTGCTTGATCCATGTGCACTCTTGAGGATTTTTTTAACCATTCATCTTAATTTAAATATGAAGGGTCCTCCTTGATCTAGATTTGTATAAATATACCTCTTTGAAATATAATTGAACATGCTCCATTCAAATAATGAAGCACTATCAAACCATCAAGTCTCTTTGCGCATCCATATTTAACTCTTTTGATCAAATCAACATGGTCCAAAACTTTAATGGAGGTGTATAATTACAACTTGCTATTGATAAATACTTTCTAAAGCTACATCTGAGCCACATACCCATAAAGATAAGTTATACTAACATTTGCATTATGTTTGTTTGAATCTTTAAGCATTGTAGTCATTTGTATTTGTTGAGATCATGAGGTCCTAGGTGTGTTTTTTTGTATTTTATATAAATTTGTTTTGTATTCTTGATAACTTTGTGAAAATATAGAGAATTATCATTCGATTGACACAATTTCAACTTCAATATTTTTTGCATTCTAATAATGCCTCAATTATTGATTTTTTTTAAATCCTTGGAGGGCTTTGATGCTGAGGATATGTCTCTTGATACTCGTAATATATGAAGTTATTCCCATGTAATGTATGGGGTATAATATACTCAAATTACAAATATGTTGTTTGATATTTTTAGAGGAAATTTGTAGAAATGGACATTATATGCCTTCAATAAGTTAAGGTGGAGTATTTACTTCTCTATGTTGTTATTAAAGTTATTTGTCCTGATAGACTTGTTATAAAAATTAATCATGATGTAGGTTTTGGATATGTAATTAAATTTATTTATCAAAATTTCATTACATGAATTCTGGCTGTGACCCCACACATTATGCCATCTTAATGATTTTTAATATTGGTAGCTGATTTTTTGGGATCATTAATGTGTAACCATCAAATGATGCTCATGAAAGGTTAAATTTATGGTGTTGGATTTCTAATGAAATCCTAGACAACCATTTGGAAATATTTGGTGAATTTAATATGGTAGATCAACTTGTTGATAAGATTGGTCATCTTTTGATTATTGGGTAAATGATAAAAGGGAAGTTTAGATTTTTATGCACAATAAATTTGGGCTTCATGACTAAAATATCACACATTATCCCATGTCTGAAGTTTGGTACACTTTTTCAAATCTTTGAGGTGGATTTGATCATGTAATTAAATGACTTAATTAGGCAATGCTTTTGACATAACCTTACTTCTCTTTCAACAACATTTTTTTCATTACTAGTATAAATCACGTTAGATTTTTTCCTTTCCAATCACTCACCCACCTACTTTCATATCACTTGAAAATTCAAGTGGCCAAAAATTAAAAAATTGTTAATATTATACTTTGGATCATGGGCCAACCATTGGCCATATTATTAGTTTGTAACCTAAACCCTCTACCATTTAAGCAACTATTTTTGATCTAGTGGTGATCCAATATACTCACATGCATCATTTAATGTCTCTGAATCTATGGCCATCAATCAACAAAGATAAGGTGATGCTCTTACTTTGTCACCTCATTTGAACTAAGACACGAGGTGGTCATGCTTGAAAAATCCCATTTCTATGATACTTTGTATGTGTAGTTAGTGGAACTTAGGTAATAGCTTCAAATTATAGATAATTACCATGCTCATTAGACTCAAATCCAAACTAGATTACATTTCATCAAAGTGGCTGACAAGTTTTCAAAGGAATTATTTCACATGCTCAAATCTAAGCATTATATCTAATAGATTAAATCCATTCAAGATGTTAGCCAATATCTTATGGAAGATAGATATGATCTAAGTTTTTGTGCAACACTACTAACAAGTTATCAAAGCCCTGAAACCATCCCTTGAGTGACAACAAGCCCTTTACCAATGCCTTTTAGTTATTCCATACAAGTTAACTCTTGCACAAATATTCACTTGAGATAGGATAATCTCCATTAAGGATCTTCAGGAAGCTATCATGAAAATGGCCAATGACAAAGCTTCTAGGTGTGATGGATTTCTATGTGAATTATATTAAAAAATATGGGACACCATTAGGCTATAATTTTATTAATTTTACCTTGAATATTTCAATACCCATTCTTTAGGGGCTGAAATTAATAAAAAATACATTAAATTCATTCCCAAGTTGGGAGAACCAAAGTTAATTGGTAATTGGTGTCCCATAAATTTACTCAATGTCTCATACAAGATCATTGCTAAAGAGTTTGCACTATATCTTTGCCATCTCTTTCCCTTTATTTTTAGACCTAAATAAATGAGATTCATTTAAAATATATACATACTAGATAATATCATTGTTATGTGGAAAGGTATGGAATGGGCTCATAAATCCAATCAAAAGGATATGTTTATCAAAATTTACTTTGAGAAATCATATGACCATATTAATGGCCCTTAATTTTGATGATGTTAAAAGCCTTAGGTTTAGGCCCCAATTTCCTACAATTAGTTCAAATGCTTTATGCATATGCTTCAAATTTCCTTTCCATTAATGACATCAAATATAAATAATTTGATCTCTTTAGATCCATTCAAAAAGGATTCCCTTTGGGTTATGCTTTATATGTGTTCATTTTTGAAGGCTTAAAATATCTATTAGATAATGCTCAATCTCAAGGTCTTGTTCGAGGAACATCTCTCCCTACTAAAGAACCCTCCTAACTCCTCAATGGTAATTTTATAAATGACTCCTTTATTAATCTTATCAAGGATGAGTTTAATGTTTCATGTTATGAAATGTCTTGATACTTTTTGCCTTGCCTCTAGGTCTTTTATTCAATGGTGAAAGACACAGTGCTATAGAAAATCCTTCCTCCCTCCACCTCCCTAGGAGAGTTAGTATGATTGAAAATGGATTCATCATGATGTTATTTTTATATTTATAGGCATTTAATTTACATTCTAGGCTTCCCCTTCTATCTTATGGTAATATGTGGTGGATCAAATTGTGATAAATATTTCTTATTAGATAACTAAGCCCCTATTCCTAGCTGGTAAATTTCAAGTGTGCTCTAAGGTGATTGTAGCTACTCATGTTTATTATTATTCCTATTGAGTTCCTTGTAAAAACTTGGTTCATAAACTTGAAAATTTTCTTGAAAATTTTCTTTGGGCTAGTTTCTACCAAAAAAGTTTCCATAGGGTAGCCTAGGAGTATTGACATCTCCCTAAGGAGGTTAGAGGGATGGGGTTGATTGACATTTCTCTCCAAGGCTCAACTATTTGTGTTAAATGGATTATTCATGCCATAGAGGGGAATGCGACATGGAATTTTTTTACCCAACACTGTATCTCTAAAGGTAATCCTCATAGTCATTCCTTTTGGAAAGATTTAAGATTTTCTAAATTTCTCACTCTCTTTATCCCTGTGAAAAGTTTTGGGTCCATCGTTAAAAGAATTTCAAAAGCTTGGGAAAATATTAAGCCCTGGCTATTATAGAATGGAAATGGATTTAGAGATGGTATTTATATTAACCAAAACTCCTTATTGTGTTCCCCTAATATCAAGTTTTATGTTGTTCCTCTTTCAAAGGTTCCTTGGATTCATTCCCTAATTTTTTTTAAAATATGAATTAGAACCATGCAAGACTTTTTATTAAAGTAGACCTAGTTTTGGATCCGTTAGGTGGATCTAAAATCTAAATATAAATTATCCTATATGAACAAGAAATATTATGAGGAGATCATTATTGTCACTGTAATAGATATGATACACAAAATCATTATGACCTCTTATCTCCCTTGGTGTAAGGACTGGAAATGGTATGTTGACATCCCTTTCTAGAATTACACTACTCATAAGGGCTAGGAATAGTTGTCCCCTCATCTTCTGATGGTTGACAAGCTTATGCCAAATGGGATGTTTAGTCTTCCCTATCAATTTGAGGTAAATATTTCTAAACTATTTGGATTGATTATATTAAACCCAAGCTAGCTCACTTTGTTTGGTGTTTACTCATGCATATAGTTAAATTAGGGGTGTTCATATATCATGCTTGTTTTTTAGGCATTGGGTTTTATATATGGCCCAAATTACATGGAATTGGATTCATGATTTATTTAACCCTTTTCATCTAGAGCCTTTTAGTTGGCATCATATATTCTTCGATGATAGTCCTAGGATGCCATTGAAGTACACCTAAGTTTGGCATAATTTCAAAGTGGATTTTTTTTTTGGATATAGAAATTAAAATAATTAGCTTTGTTTTCTAATGTTGTTTTTGAATATCAATTTTTTGTTTATAACAATTCTATGCTTTTATCTAATATTCTTTTGTATATTCAAATTTATAAATTTAAAATAACTATTGATCTCAAGCATCTTTAGATCTTGATTAGGAATTTGGGTGATGCCCCATGTAAATTGGCTTGCATCCTACCTTCCCCTCCCAGGAATGCTCTGTCAAGAGGTAATATTAACACTCTAAAAGGAGGGAATCATCATAGTCATTCTTATCATCAATCTCATATCTAATCCCAAGGATCTCCTTAGTGCCACCATTTTCCTCCCATAGATCCATGTAGAGGGTGGGGATCTTTGCCTCCACATCCTCCACACTTTCAGAGTTGGGGCTATCCACCATGTTGTTGGATAACATAAATGGATTTTTTCTCCAGGGATCTCACAAGGTGGTTGGTAATTGCAACATGATAATAAGTTTCTAAGACTTGTGGTGGTTTTTTTCCCCCACCACTCTAATCAAGCTAAATATATTTAGGAGGAAGGTGATCATACCACTCTTGATTCTAGTTGGGACCCCATTTTTGTGGGGGTGACTTGTTAAACTCTAGATGGGGTGATTCCTATGATAAAGCCCCAATCCCTCCCCACCCAACGCCCCCCCTCCCCCCTTTTACTATGGATAATTATTCTTCTAGTAGTTTTTTTTTAATGTAATTAGTGGGTGCATGTTTTACATCTTTACTCTTAAACAAATTTTATATATGTTATGAACACCAATAATTAAAAATCATTGTCGAAAAAGAATAAATGAACATGATTTTTCAAGTTTCATCAGGGCTATGTTGAAAGCATTTAATTTAAAATGCGAGATGTTTTAAAAAGGTTCTAATTGATGAAATATAACCACTATAAAATAATATAAAATTTGAGGCCTTACATTTTCCATGACTCTCACTACGACACATAATGAATTATGGATACACATTTTTATTTTAACTATAATGTATAATAAATAATTCTACAATATTGATTTATTATCCATAAAGAATTAAAAATATTATATAAAATATTTCTATAGTGTACTCTAAAACAAGTGTGGATTAGATACACATATTTTTTAATATTAATGATGAAATGAATAAAATGTACGACATAAGTATTTTCATTTTTATTCAAACTATAGTTAACTATAAATAATTTTATATTATTTATTTATTGTCCAAGAAGTTAATAGGACATAATTATTTTACTTTTATTTAATTTATAGTAAACTATAAATTTTTTAATATTATTTATTATCCAAGTTTTATAATAATAATAATTTATAAATAATAACATAAGTTATATTATTGAATATTTAAAGAATAAAAATATTTCACAAATATGTTTGTATAAGAATATTTATAATAAGAATTCACTTCTTCCCCAAAAAAATAGTAGGAAACATAGAAAACAAAAATAAGATAAAAAATGTTTCATTTTGTGATATTTAATTGCAAATAAAATAGGGAAAACATTATCAAAAAAGAAAAGAATTAAAATGATCTTTGAATTATTGAAAGAAGGGAAAAAAGAATAATAATATCCATAGAATATCACCCATGTTGTTTAGAGACACAAAAACATGAAAGAATGGGACAAATAATAATATAAAAGAGAGAATTTCATTGACATAGAGATACACAAAACTGAGAAAAAACATTGAAATGAGTAGAAGAATTGTAATAACTAGAATATTTCACTAAGATTTAGATACATAGCATCAAAAAAAAACTTTCAAAAAGGACAAATCATTGTATCGTAGAGAGAAGAAATGAAAAGAACATTGTAATTAATAATTTGGTAAAGACAAATAGTTAGTGATATATGATTAAGAATACTAAAAAAATATAATGAAAATTTCCTATAGGTATTTATCATGCACTCTAAATTTTACATTTCACAGTTAATAATATAGACATATAAACAAATTGGATAAGATGCCTTTGAATTTGCTAGCTTCTTCGCTTTTCATTCCTTGCTTATTATGAATGTTATATAAGTTTGCTATAATATCTGGATGTAAAAATATTTTTTATGCCTTTAAAATGTATTATATATCTACTATAGTATCTAGATGCAACAATTTGTTTGTTGTTATTAAAATAAAAAATACAGACAAACCACAAAACTCAAAGTATTGAAAACAACTTTTATTGTAATGAACTGATGACATTAATAAAAGTCACATAAATATAATTGAGTGGGCTATTCAAAATTTTAAAATGTTGCTTATATTTTACTTTAGGTGTGTAGGTTACTTTAGAACTATATTTCTACTGCTCACGCGAATATGATGATTTGACCTTGAAAATATAAGTTATTTAAATATAATCTCTGACAATTTTTAATGCTAAATTAATGAATCATCATTTATTTAATTTTTTTAGTATAAAATATATATTTTAAAATTCTAGTAAATTCTTATGGTTTATTATAAAAAAACATTTCTAGTTATGACTATAAAGTAATAAATGTATATACTTTTTAATCAATTTTGAGATATTTTAAGATGATTATAATTAATTATTAAATGAACATTTCTATTCAAATTTGAATATATGCATGTACATTAAATATATTTGTATGGAGTTTAGTATAGGTTAATTTGATCTTTACGAGCATAGGTATAGATATATTTTAAAATTATGTCATCTTTTAATTGAATTAAAATTAAAGGTATATCCAATTTACAATGAAAATAATAATTTATGTAACTATTTGATGATAAATTAATGAAGCATTACAACATAAACATTTATTAGTGTAAAATATATACATTATAAATACTTATAATTTTTGAATTTTTTTAATAATAAATTATTGAAACATTAATTCTTAAACATTTTGTAGTGCAAAAAATATTTTAAAAAATTATAATAAAAAACTATAATTTGTTAGAAAATACAATTCTACTATGACTAAAAATTAATAAAATTTATATAGTTTTTAATTCAGTTTTTGAGATTTTTTTATGTTTTAAATTAATTTTTAAATATATATATATATTTTATTTAGATTTTGGGATGATTTAAATGCTAGATAAGATCACTTCTCACATTAACTAAAAATTAATCTCTCTCTCTCTCTCTCTCTCTCTCTCACACACACACACACACACACACACACACAGAGTCAAGATAAAAAAATGTGTTTAATTTTTTTCTTAGTTCTACTAAAATTTAAAGAAATATAAATTATAAATATATGAATTATATTTTAATTCATTCATGTATAACACTAGGTGTTTCTAGTTTTAGATATAATAATAAAACTTGTAGTTGTTACATTATTAGGAAGAAACATGAACAAAACTTTTCTCTATATTTGCATTTTATGAAAGAACTTGCATTCTCTAATCACACAATTATAAAAATATAAAATATAAAAAATAACTTACAAGGAAGGTGCATTATATAAAAATATAGCCATTTAAGATAATGATCAAGTTTTCAGGAGATATATTGTCCATTATTTCAATAAAAATTATTGAAAAAAGAACAAATCATAAATAATTTATGCTAGTTCATATATTAAAAGTAATATGCATTGTATAAAAAATATAACCAACTAAAATAACTATATTATTTTCAAGATAAGTAACAACCATTGTTTCAATAAATTTTATTGAAGAAAGATAAAATCATAAATAACTTTCACAATTTATATATTAAAAGTAATGTACATTATATAAAAATATAACCATTTAAGATAATGATATTTTTTTCAGAAGAAGCAATGATTGCCATTTTAGTAAATCTTATTGATAAAAAAAAATTGTAAATAGCTTTGACTAGTTCATATATTACAAGTAAATGTATTGAAGAGTAGATCACAAATAGCTTTGGTCAATTCATATATTACAAGTAATGTGTATTATATAAAATTATAACCATTTAAGATAATAATATATAGAGGCCCATATTTCAATAAATTTTATTGTATTGATAAAATATTAGTGTCTTCTTGATCTTGTAAATAAACCATATTGTTTAACAAAACATTTTGCCATTGCCTTATTGGTTGGTATAATTTGAATGCTAGAACTAGCAGTTGTTTGTTTATTTAGGACAAACATATATTTTGCAATTTAATAACTAATTTTTATTATAAAAAATATGAGATGAATATTGATATGAAAAGATTGACCAAATATTAATTTATCTATGTTAACCATATTATTTACATGATAAGTAGCGGTCACCAGTTCCATTAATTACCCATATTGTTTATAAAATAAGTCACAGTTGTTAGTTCATTAAAGATAATTAAATTGTATGAGTATACTCTAAGTATAGTATGACTAGTGACCACTAGTTCAATAAAGCTTTCCCACTTGATATTTTAAACAAAACTTTTTATTTAAAAAAGAGTAATTAGACTTTTTTTAATTAAAAATTATAGATATATATTTCACTAAGTAGAATATTTACCACTTTTGTATTACTTTTTTTTGCCTTTAGTCTCAGTACAAAACAATTAAGGACGCCTAGTTCATTTAAGATAAATATATAATTCCTTTTAGATAATAAAATATGAGTAAAATATTAGTTCATTTAAGCTAACCATGTTGTTTTAAAATATGTTTTGGCCTTTAGTTCAATTAAGATAACCATATTATTTACAAAATAAGACACAACTACTTATTTATTAACGATAACTATATTGCTTACAATAATTTTTTTTGGTATTATATTTTTTAAGAAAATAAGTTAAAATTAAAAAATTTCATCCCAAAAATATAGTTCTCTTATTTAAATTTATATCATTGTAATATTTCATATATAATTTCAATTAATATTTTTATTGCTTTATTTGTCAGTAGAGTTTGAGTACAGTGTAAATAGAAAACACTAGTTCAATAAAATCTTACCATATTGATAAAAGGAAGTATTAATAGCTTGATCTTTCAAATAAAATATTTTGTTTAAAAATAATAATCATCCAACTAGTTCATTGAAATAGCCATATTATTTAAAAAAATGTTTCCTTTTATTAATATATAAAATATAAATGACTAACATTTAAAAGTGATAATAGACAAATTGTTTACTATTCATTATTTCACATTTGTACCAATCATGTATTATTCTATTTTACTTTGGTTTAAGTATAAATGAACTAGTGACCACTAGTTCATTTAACATAACTATATTGTTTACAAAATAAGTTGTGACTACTAATTCACTAAATATTTACAATAATTATCCTTTTATTAGATATTTTAAATAAAATAAGTTAAAAATTTTAAAATCTTGTATCATAAATACTATTATTTTCTTTACATTTTTAACATTCCAATATTTCATATAACATGTCAATTAATATTTTTATTGTTTTGTTTATTAGTATAGTCTTAGTATAATATAACTAGTGATCATTAATTCATTAATGATAGACAAATATTTTTATATGTAATAGCTATGTCATTCATTTAGTGCACTCAACACATTTTTATAGATATTCTAACTATGATGGGGCAAATTCCATTTCTAAAGACTTTATTGATTAGTTCAAATAGAATGAGAACTAGTTTGTTGAGATATATTCTCTTGGTAATTACCACAATTATTTGTGAAATTAAAGATCAAATAAATTATGAAAGTGATATAATTTTCACAAAGAAATATGTAAATGAGGATATATTAACTAAGCAAGGTAAGAAGATAATAATAATGCTCAAACTTGCACTATTCTATAGATGGAAATTAATTTTTTAAAAATAAAAAATGTGTTATGATTCATTCTAAAAATGTCATAAGGATTCATGCCATTACTATGGTTGAGAGATTAATTTGTATAGAGACAAAAATAATATTAATATTAACAATATTGAAAGCATTTATAATGGTATTATTATCATATTTTAGAGTCTTTACCAAAAAGTATTAGCATCCTTCATCCCCCACTATATTAATATGCATAACATATTTGAAAAAACCATTTGCCATGGCAAATGGTTCACAATGTATAGGCAGTAATACTTGAAAATTTTGGAAATAGTTTAATGTCAAAAACTCAAATTAGACAACTAAAGAAATATTCAAAGGAGAAAACAATGATGAAGCAGGCCAAGAGTGCCTTTAAGATGTCATAGAATTCTACACTACAATAAGTTTAATATTTTTTGTTTGATGAAAAGTATTTCAAGATTTATATTGGCAATTTCTATCAAACACCATAAAAATATCAATATTAGCAACTTGATAGTGTCAATTTTGATAAAATCATTAGCTCTATGTTAATTAATAGTGCAACCACTTAGTAGGAAGTGATATTTATTCCTTATAGAGTATAATAAGTAAGTGTAGTTTGTGAATTGGTAGTTGAAGGTGAACATATGATCTTAATGTTCAATTTGATATTCTTGATGGTAACCACATCATCAAAGCACAAAAATTATTTCTAAAAATATAAAAAATAGTGCACATGATAGAATGAAGAAAATACATTCTCTTATTTTTTCATCTAAAACATATGTGGAGAAATTAATTAGCTTCTATAGGTAGTAAAATACAACAAATAAAATATGGGTCATGACAAAATTCATATATTAGTTATACAAAATGAGAACTTTATGGATGTATCAAAAAATGCCCACTCGACCAAGAAGTGCCCATGAAAAGACAAATGGATAGAAGGTGTTTACCCTTTATATTTAAATTGTATGACTTCTACTCTATATTTAAAATTTTACTATATAATTTAATAAGATGATTTTTTTTACTTTGTAATTATTTGAATATCAGATTTGAATATTTTTTAGAAAAACAAATTTGGAAGATTGAAAGATAAATTGTTATTTATTTTACTTTTAGAATAAATATGAAAATTATGGGTTCTTACATTTGAGTTGTATATAATACATGCACTTGATTATTATCCTACAAAAATATGATCATGATTTTTAAAAAACCCATTAGATTAGTTCACAACAATTTTTTTTAAAGGGACAAGAGAAATGACTATGGCCGAGCCGTCATAACTAATAGATAAAATCTTAAATAATGAGGTTTGGCTTCACATTACTATTATTGTTAGATATATGGAAAATGTATTGGGTAATTATTAAAAAAAAATTAAATAACACATGGTTGGAAGAAATAAAGTGTTTGATTATTTATGAGAAAGCTAACATGACAACTTTCAAATAGTGGATTACAATGAAGCCAATGTGATTAAAAAGTATCAAATTCATTATACACACTTAAATGAACTATGTGATACTCTTGGAGATGATATATATAGGTGAGAAATAAGTATTAGTGAGAATACCAAGGGAAGTGGAAAAGGGAAAAGTATATAGGTGGAGACCATGCCAAAAAGGGAAGAGGAGTTGTTGGGTATGTCTATAACAACTTCATAAAAACAAATTCATATAAAGTATTAGGATACAAGTAAATTAAATAATCTATATTCATTTCATTTTCAGTTAAAAAGAATATTAAATGGCTCAAAAATTATGTGATATCATTAAATGTAGAGGTCATCTTCTTTGATATCTGTAATATGGTATCCTAAATAAACCAACAAGACATGGTGGATTCACTAACTTGTGTTGGTGACAAATTAATGAATTGTGTTTGTGTATTTTTTTT
The DNA here is from genome assembly GCA_037957365.1 of Torreya grandis. Lineage (NCBI taxonomy): Eukaryota > Viridiplantae > Streptophyta > Pinopsida > Cupressales > Taxaceae > Torreya > Torreya grandis. The sequence goes on from JARHVA010004436.1 coordinate 1,391,484, forward strand.
CTTGTATTTTTTTTCCTTTATTAAATGATCACATTGTTGATACCATCATAGAAATATACATGAATGAGGCAAACAATTTAAGTGAGACCATTAATTTAAGATGTTATAGAATATGCAATGAACATAAGGAATTTGACCATATATCAATTTTGTAAATTATAATTGGTGTGCATAATTGAGATGAAATGGTGGAGGAGAAGTTCTTAATGGATTAATATCATGATAATTCATTGAAAATTATGTACCCAAGGGAGATTTGTCTCATGGGAATAAATTATCCATTTAGATATGAAACTGTTTATGTGGGTTTTATGCACACCAAAGAACCTTACGAGATAGCCTCTAATGTTTTAGGACCAGTAAAGAAATATTCACTCCAAGGAACAAGTTATAGGGTATTGGGTTTTATAAATAACATGGTAGTGGAATAATGATGAACATAGTAGTTGTTTGCCTCAAAGGGTTGGGGTATGATGTGAGTCTAAACCTACTTGAGATGGGTGGATTGATGATGAGTCTAATACAAGGTGGGTAGGAACAAACAAACTCAAAAAATAAGGGTAGGGTAGATAAAAAGGTTTGTGAATCAAACAAGATGAAACCCTTCTAAATTTTATCTTGAACTACTAGTTAGATACATAATAAGGAACCAATGCTTTCTGTAAGTTATTGTTAGCACATAGACAATCAAACATAGTTAAGAGTCCAAGGAAAAAAGAATACAATGAACTTTAGTGCACATAATCAAAGTTTACTAAGTTTTTAAGATTGTAATTTCACATCTACAAAGGGAGATTATGATTATTACATGAAAGCATTTAAATTATCTACTACACGATATGAATAATTATAATAAAAGAATGTTCATACACAACCAAATGACTAAGATACTAGATTGATAGAACTTCTTAAAAACTCACAAATTAGGGGAAAAATAATATTTTCACATCAATACTAATTGTAGAACAATCCTTAGAATTTACTATTATTCTTAACAATAAAAATTATCCTCCTTTTGGCCATATAAATATATATGAGCTTGGGGAGAGGATACCTCATCCTCCAAGTAAAGTCTAAATTTACATTTATAATTATAGAAATGTGTGTCAAAATTCATACATAACATACATGTGTTAAAATTTTATACATAAATAGGACCCCTTGACAAAAATATAGTACATATATACCAATAAATTTAGGACCACTAATCCCATACTAATTTAAAACATGAAAAATACACATCTATATTTCTAAGGTGGTGAAAATGTGGCACTACTAGAAAAGGAAAATAGTCACATGACAATTTCTTGAATTAAAGTGAATGCAGTGGCTGTTGTAGCGCCTTGAAGAATCAAAACTAGTCTTATTAGAGTATGCATTATTGCATATCTAAATAACTAGGGACTTTGTGATTATGTGGAAATAGTTGTAGTTGAATATGTGCTTGGTGTTGACTTGGGAGCCTCCTTTGTATCTTTGATTTTCTCAAATAATGCATAAGAAGTTTTGAATTCTTTATTGATAATGTCAAAATTGAGAATGGAAAGATTAAATACTTTGATAGATTCACCCATTAACCTTATATGCTATGTTTTTAAGGCTTTCATCCCAACTCCAAGGGATTTACCCTTAGTCACTCTTTTTTCACAAAATTAATTAGCTACATATAGGAGGTTTTGGTTGCTTTTTCTTTAGTTGCCAAATTTGATTGGGTCTATTAAGAGTCTGGGAAGTTTTAGGTTTACCAAATGTTTTAGGGGATTTTAGTAATTTTACAATATGGAGGATGTCCTTTAGATGGTATGTGGAAATGCCTACGTCTTTAATAATAACTTGTTTGGCTAGAGCTCTAGGAAATGGAACAATCAAAGTAGAGGCTAGATCATTAGGGTCTATATAATTAGATGGAGATGGATGAGAAATGATGGCTTTATTCTTCTTTTTAATGAATTTAGAACGTTTATAATTATGAAACTTTACTTCAAGATGTTTGCAGTATTGGTATGGCTACTAATAAGTGGGAATAGTAACCTTGATCCCATCATGGGGAAATTTAAGGCATTAATGAAGAGTAGATGGAGCTACCTGTACTTCATGGATCCAAGGGTGACCAAGAACTATGTTATAAGGAAGCTCAATATCCATAATATGGAATAATGTCTGATGAGAAATAGACCCAACCATGACTAAAAACCAAATTGTACTAGATGACTCCCTCTCGACATTATCTCAAGCCTTGATTGTAATAGTTTCTAGCTGAAGGTCTATATCCATGTAGCCCAATCATCACACCAGTTTAAGAGATATGATGTTCAACCCTGAACCATTATCTATAAGAACCCACTTGATCTTGTGATATGCAATGATTATATCAATGTATAGTGGGTTATTATGGTTTGGGCCGAGGGTGGACATGTCCTTTTGATCAAATGTGATTTGCCAAAATGAAGACAAATGTCCAACTAGGTTCTAGAAATGATCAAGGTTTATATCATTAGGCACTATAGACTCTTGTAAAATTTTGTTGAAGATGGTTCTATGGACATCAGATGTTTTCAAGAGTTCTAATATGGAAATATGTGCAAAAGTTTTATCTAATTGATCTGTTAGACTATAAGGCCTTTGAATTATGGATTGAACTAGTTTAGTCTTTATTGGGATAGTATTTGGATTTGGAACCATTGGCACAATGTTCTCATTGGGTTTTATGGAAAAAGTGGGTGAAGGGCCCTAGATGGTAATTCATGGGCATCTATTTATAACTACACAACCTAGAGGTTGCAAGGAGTTATTATAATTAGAAGAGGGAGGCAAAGGGCCTTGGATAGTGACTCATGAGTGATTAATAGTATTGTGACAATTTTGGGTCAGCAAGGAGCCTTTATAAGAAAGGTACTATTGTTAAAAATTAGTAACTCATGAAAATGGAGTAGAAACATGATGATGTGAACCTAACATGGTATTGCTAGGGGGAGAGGGTGTTGACCCTATAATGATGGGTCTTATATTATGAAGAACATGAGATTGGCCATGTGGCTTCACCATAACAGTGGTAATGTGGGTTGTATAAATGCATCCCATAGTGTTATTATAGTCATAAAGTACATTGTTATAAGCCACATTATTAGTGTGGTCATTATGATCTTGATTATGCTCATTATGATTTTTACCTTGTTGTTGGTTCTGATTCTACCTCTGTCCTTGATTGGGACCATTTTGATTATTTATTTATGGTGGTGGATCATGTTGGGGAAAGGTGTCTCTATAGATTCCCATATCCTGATTTGTGTCTTAATTAGGGGCCAACTTAATTTCTAGTTCACTAATTTCAATAAAGTCCTCAATAATATGTCATAATTAAATGCAATGATATGCACCGTGACCAACAACATGATGAAAGTTACACCATTCATTCTCTTTGTACCAATATGGTTTTGGCTGATCTTGAGGAAATGGCCTTGATACTGGACATATAATTAAATTAGCTATAATGAGATTTTGTAACACTATTTCAATTGATCTCCTAACTTTCTAAAGACTCTAAAATTGTTATGAAATGTCCTTCATGGAGGTTGTCTCTAGAAAGTAGGTAGTGGATTTGAGGGAGTTAATTATACATTTAAAGAAGGCATATCCTATACCATTTGTACATGTCTTGTTTCTATCACCCCATTTCCAACCATGTTCTTATTTTTGTTAAAGCCCTTAGATTTATCCTACATATTTTTTTGAGTTGGTGATTTAGCTTGATTATATGTTTGACCTTGCACAAAAATCTTAACAAGGCCCTTAACAATAAGAGCCTTCTCAATTTGCACTCCTTTGTCAATAATTTCTTCAAATGAGTTAGCACAAGATAATCATAGATTATACACAACTTCAGGATGCAAATTCTATGCAAAGATATTAGCCAACTATTTGTTTGGTAAATTGTGTTGAAAGTGGCTTGCCAATGCTCTCCACCTTTGCAGATATGTAACAATACTTTCACCATCATGCTACTTGGATTTGCATAAGTCAAAAATGGTCAATTCATGTTCTATGTTATATGAAAAATGGTTAATGAACTTTTTTGATAAGTCTTTCCAATCTGCAACTGATCCCTTGGGTAGTTTAAGTAGCTAATCAAGAGCTTGTCCCGCTAAACTTTACAGAAAAAGTCATAGTAAGTACTTGCTATTATAAGCAACCTCTTGACACAAGATGAAGAATAATTGTATGTGTTCATGTGGATCTCTTTTCCCTTTATATTTGTCAAATTTAGGTGCCTCAAAATGAGGTGGAAAGGGGTTTTGGAGAATAGATAAGTCAAATGGATATGGGAATATCTCATCAAAATTATACTTTTTGACTCTATTATTCATCTCCAATATTTGGATGATTTCCTTCATAGAATTCCATTCTTGCATGTTTGGTGCATTTGTGGATTGGATAAGATGCTATTGCGGTGGAATGTGCTTGTGGTTTTATTGCTATTAGGGTGGAATGTTCCCCTAGTTTTATTGCTATTGGGGTGGAATGTTCCCCTAGTTTTGTTGCTATTAGAGTGGAATGTGCCCCTAGTTTCATTGATATTGTGGTGGAATGTGCCCTTGGTTTTGTTTCTATTGGGGTGCAAAATTCCCTTGGTTTTGTTTCTATTGGGGTGGAATGTGCCCCTAGTTTTGTGTGGATCTATAGGGAGTGTATACCTTTTGATCCATGATTTGGTTCTGATTTGTTGCTTGAGTTGAGAACATAGGCCGTTGATTCTTGGATTTTAAAACATTCCCTGAACTTGGTTCTTTCCCACTTTATTGATTTTGGAAATTTCTATGTTTATTTACTAATCTTTGGGTTGGTTGAAAAGAACTAGCCAAATTGTCTTGAGGGATTTCCTCAATTTGAACTAAATGTTTAGGTTTTTGAGTTTGTAAAGTAACAAGAGGTTCTTGATGATTGAAGAATGCATGTTCCATATCAAATAGAACACTTTGTAAGGTTTCTTGTGACTTTAACTATTCATTTAGATTACCTTGATCTACTATGGTAATGTCCTGATCCAATATTTGTTGCATACTTTTGACCACATTTCCTTGTTCTTTCAGAGCATTATTGTGAATTGAAGTGGCAACTAAGGAGTCAGTTAAGTCTGTGGCAAGTTGATCTACATATCATTGACTTAATATCTTGATCTTAGCTAGAAGATCCATATTTGTGGGTTTTGACTCTATTTGTATTTTCTTTCCTTTGTTAGAGAAAGAAGGTATGTTCATTTGTGAAAAAAATTGCTCTGGCTATTGTTGTTCTCCTTCTCTAACTAAGGTATGCAACTATTCTATAGGAAAGTTAGAAGGCAGTCTAGCACTTGATTCTATCAATCTAAGAAGGGCTTCATCTTGATCTTCTTGGGTTTGATATCCATTGTAATCATCTTCAGATCCTACTATTATGTGGATATCATAAAAAACAATGGGGTTATCTTGACCATCATAAAATTTCTCATCTTCATAACTAAGACTATAAGAGGCCCCACTACGAGTGAACCTTTGAGTCATGTCTAAAAAGAGCTATTCTATGTGTTTGACTAACTTTGGACCAATGCTTTAGAAACCGATCAAAGTATGTTTTGGCTCTCTTTTGAAACATATAAGCAAGGTACCAATGAGACTATAAGGGAGGGTGGTTTGAAACCATGCACAATTTAGAAGATTCATTTCATGATTTTACTCAACTTTTGGTAAAGTTGAAATCATATAGATTGGAAGAGAGTAAGGTAACTTAAATACCCAAGGTGAAAACTAGTACACCAAAGCCTAGATCTTTGTGATATGCTTGTAATGTAAAATCTAGTTTCAACTTTGAAAAGTTGACCTTAGAAGTTTAATGGAAAGCTCTCTGGATTATGAAGAAGACAAAATGAACTAAACAACTCAAGATGTAAAAACATAAATGAATCACTAAGTATAAATCTAGGACTAAATAGGAAACATAACGTCACCACATGATTTTAGTAGGATAAAATATGTTCTAGGACTAAAATTATGAGAGATGCGCAAGATGACTTGAGTCCACCAAGATGATATAAGATTTTGAGTCTTAACAAATGACCTTCAATCCAAATGGAAAATTGAACCCAAGTTAAAACAAGCCTAATGCACAAATGGTGAACCCATTTTGACACACCAACCCTTAGAACTTAAAAAGGTTAAATTTTGAATGTGGATTATAATAAAGGATTTAAACAAATTGGGTAAAATATCTAGACTCAATTGGGCTACATGACTACACTAAAGTGGCTGACATGACACAAAGCTTTTGATAACAATTTGAATAAGGGAAAGGTGAATTTTCTGATAAGACAATGTAACACCTCCCTTACTCAATAAAATTGAGGACAATGTGATTTGGTTAAGTTATTTTGAGTTAATAAGTAGTTTTAGACATAAATCAAGACCAATTAAGCTAATGACAAAAAATAAACATCTTAAGTCTAAACTGACAAGGTATGGCAAAGTGGGGTCTACTAAACTAGAAGGTTTCAATCATTCTAGGGGAATCAATTACATAATGACTTTCACATAAAATGATGCAAAAGACAAGCATGAAAATTGGGTGACCATGGCATTGGCTAGTTGTAAAAAGGTCTAATTCATTTTACAACCACTACATCCTGTTATTCACTCAGTGTAGTGAGATGCCCAAATATAGATACGTCCCATGTGCAACTCTAAAAGAGCCAAATTAAGTCAATACTAAGAGGTGAAACCCTAGGTCAAAGCTTCCCTAAAGAACTCACAGGAGGTAATGACGTCCCCCTCATAAGCCAAGTTTGCATGAAAATAAAGAAAGCATAGAATAGAAAGACTTTAAGGTCATTTTCAAGATCACCCAAACTTTGGTGAGTTTTTGGGGAGTGCTTTAGGTGACATTCTTTCTAAGCCTTGGACTAGGATATTTTCAATAAGAATGGTGCTTTTGATTGCAAAGGTTCCCTAAAGGGGACAAATGGAAGAGCATACATGCAAGATTTCTCTTTTTTCCAAACAAAACCTAAGTAAATAACTATTGCAAACAAGAATATACAAGTGTGTTCAATTTTAAGTCCAAATGAAATATTTGGTGGTGTTCATTTGACCCCTTACTTTTAGTTACAAACTTTGAAAACATTCACCAAAACATCTAAATTATTTTTTAAGCATGCAAAGGTGATTTAAACATGTTTTGAGCAAATATCAAGCTTGGTCCTACAACAAAAATGTTAGCATGTCCTTTATCTTTGAACCTCTTTTTAACTTGAAATAATGAACTTTGGAAAAATATCTCTCAAGTCTATGTTTTAAGAAAAAAAGTGACTGACATCAGTTATTACAACTGATGATGGTTACTTCAGCTAACTAAGATCTAACTGATGTTAGTTTTACTAACTAATGTCAGTTAAGCTAGGTAACTGATGTCCACATTATTTATTGACGTCGATTACTGTGTAAAATTGTGATAAATAAAAATGGCAAAATAAAGTTAAAAATCAATTTTCAAGAGTTTTAAGGGTCCAAATGAATGTTTTAAAGTTACAAAATTATCTTCTTTAGGTGTGAGATGTGTCTTATCCCATTGAGCATGCCAAGATGTGGAGAGGATTACAAAGCAATTTAGTCAAACATTAGTCCATAAATAATGAAACATGCATAAAAAACTAACTAACCAAGCCTATCTATTCCTATTGGAATTACAAAGGATAAAAAGAAATAAATGAGAGAAAGTAACATCATATTACCTTCCCAAATGGATTCACCATACCTATGTGGCTCAAAAACATGTTCTCCCTTGATCAAGCATCCTTGTCTTTATCAACAATGGTGATAAGCTCCTCTAATGCCTCAAGAATATTCCATAAAACCTAGGATATTGAATCCAAATCACTAAACTAGCCTATCAATGAAGCTTGCAAGCAAAATCTATGATAAATGTAAAACCTTATGGAAATAATTTAACATTATAAATTTGCAATATTCAAGATTTTTAAATTCATGTCCATGGCCTCTCTATTTATAGATTTTTGATATTGGTCGGATCAACCATGACCGTCCATCTCAAAATTGAGATGTGTGGCCATGGATAATACTAATATTTGGAATTTAATCCATAATTATCTTCATCATGACCTTGGAAGAAGGGGCATTAAAGAGGCATGGGAGGCATTAACTAGGCATGGGTGACCCATTATCTTGATATTTGTGGCATTTAAGGTCTAGGGATGTCTTCCCAAGAAATGATGTCACCTGATGATGTAGTTAATAGGAGTCAATTTACAAAAAAAAAAAAATTCAAAAACTCTCATGGAAAATCCACTTAAGCTCTTTATTTGGATTAATTAGCATTAAGCAAGGTTAATCAACATTTGTACAATTATTTGAAAATTGGCCCTCAATTAATCAAAATGGTCAAAAAATCATATTATTGGGTTATAATTTGACTAGAGAGGAACTGAAAGATAATGTTAGATGTAATGGATATGTATTCCTATTTAGGATGTTTCCAACACTAAATAACAAAGGTATGTGATATGTATCAATGAATTAGAAGAAAAGAGTGATCTAGGGCACTAAATGGTGAAATTGTCATTTTGACTTGAAATGATTTGATCAAAGTTAGCTGGCCCATAAAATGAATTTACCTATTTAGGGATACTTTGACCTAAATTGGCACTTGTAAATGACAAGTTTGAACCATTTAACACATTTTATGGATTTTGACCTAAAATGTGCATTTGAGTGCAATTTGAGTAAGATTGACAATTTCAACACAAATGGTGTTAGGAATTGGATGTCTACAACCTAATTGTACAATGGAAGTTATCACATATGTGACTCTAATATATTTTAATATCTCTAAGGCCTTATTTTCTTGGCATGAAAACTTCCCCACCAAGGCTTACATTTGTGCATGCCAGTCAAAGGCACCATCCCTTTTTGAAATCACATAGTTTAAAGCACATGTAGCATCCTAGGTAGACATTAGGTTCAGGTGATTTGTGAATTATTTATCATGCACTAAACCAAAAATTTGAGTCTTTTTTTAAATTATTTCAATTGGTGCCAAAATTTTAGCACCTTTACCCTTTTAAGTTGGGAATCACACCTAGAGTGTTGAATTATTTTCAAGATGTTGTACAACCTTATGGCTATACTTTGGACATTGTCCATAATTTCCTAGGGAGTGTGAATTATTTGTCTCTATAAAATCATCTATTGTGATTATTCTCGATTCTTATAATTTATTTCATGGCCTTCCTTGTTGAATCCATGAAAGAACAAAAATCCTTTGCATACTCTATGGGGTCATTTGGATTCCTTTTGGGATTTTTGGCCAAGGGAAATAGGTTTTCCCTTTGTTATAGCACTATTTTCTCCATTGTGCTAGTGTTCACATCTTTCCTCTTCCTCGCCCTCTAAATTATACCACTTTGATTGTAAAAATGGTTGGATACTATGGGTAAATATATGAGGACCAAATTTTGTCTATCATCTCTCTGGCCCTATAACTTTTTAACCCATTAGGGCACTATGAGTTCCCCTTATTCTTCAGGTTGTCTAGGGTTTGTAGAGGTAGGAGGTGGTGTAATCATTGAAGGTGAAATCAAGGCACTTTTTTGGATGTGGAACTCAATGGGTGGTTGAAGATTCCTTTACCATTTAGTACTTCCCTTTGAGGGGTGATTTCTACCACATACTTTATTTGGCTTGGGGTTTTTAAAATTGTCATTATGGTAGATTGTGTGGGTGCAATTTGTGTTAGTGGTAGCTCTAGTAGATTTGATGGTTTTAGAGGGATAGGTGTCCATTAAGGATTAAAAATATAAAGTGACACTAATTTATCAAAATAGACCTTCTTTTTAGGATCCCTTATTTGGGTTGGAGTAGAAAGAATCAAATAATCAATAGAAATGGTAATTTGTGACTCAAAATTACTAAGTCATCAATTAACAACTTGAGTATTTACAAGAGTAAGAGAATAAACAATGAAAAAAACTACCTTATTAAGCATCAACTTCTCTTTTTTAGTAAGAATCTAGTGATCATGTATTCCAACTAGAGTTTTTCTTCTTCCAGGCTTCCCAAACTTATGAATTTTGACATTTCTAGCTCTACCTCTTTCTCTATTTCATCTTGGACTCTTGCTTCACTTAATTTTTATTTTTGTCCCTTCATAGTTTCTAAATTTTATTCTTAATCATCTATGGGATAATCCACTTGTGAAATTACATGTCCATGCTCTTCCTCATATGTTTCCTCATTAAGGGTCCTCATGGGGTAGCTAGACCTAATGATGGTCTTTCTTCCAATTATTGAATTTTGATGGAGGCTATAAGAACTCTAGAATTCCATTTGTGAGTAATTATGGGGGGGATAGGAGATGAAGGGGAAGATGAAACCAATAAATGATCCACAATAGTAGGAACAACTATTATGGATGGTAAAGGGATGGGTAGTGAAATAATGATAGTGGAGGCAAGAGTGGATAGAGAGAAGACTAGTATGGTAGGGAATATTTGAGGAGATATCTTCTCACTTATGGTAATGGATGGGTATGTAATCACTAAATGTGATTGAGGGGAATTAGGAGTAGATGGAATAAATGAGAGAGAAATTTGTAGAAACTCAAGGAGACTTACTTGTGTGACCAAAGTATGTAGAACCATAGGTGCCTAAGATAACATGCTTATTTGTCCATATAGAGGAGGTTAAGTCCTCAAAAATATAATTTTTTTTCCCAAAGAAACATTAAATAGATGATTAGGGCTTGGATGAAGACCAGGGATACCTTTGATAATATCCTTCATAATATGGAGTTTATTTTCCATTTGACTACTAGGCTCTCCCCCTGATAGATTAGTCTTTTCTTCTATGGGAGAGGGACACTAATAATGTTTTTTTAAGTTTTATGGTTATGGTTAAGGCCAATTATGACTCCAATATCTTTCTAATTCCTTTACCATTTCATTTTTCCATTTCTTGGTGATTTTTGGGACATCTCATTATCCCTCATACAGGTCCATACTTCAAAATCATCTATAGTATTTAGAAAGATGACATCATGCTCATATCCTTGGTGACCATATCTAATGATAACCATTTTTATTTCCTTAAGGAACTTGAGATAATTCCTAACTCTCCTCTTGGGGTCCCATTCTCTGTATCGAGCCACCTTCAAATTATAATGAGCCTTGGCCTTTCCTAACTGATTGAAGTGTGCCCTTACTATGAATTAAAAATGCTCAACACTTATAGGAGTCTTGTAATAATTATGGTTCTTAATTTTAATATCCTTATCCACACTTTCATATAAATGGTGTGAAATCTCTTATTCTGCTAGCTTATCAAGAATATGGCATGACAAATATAAAGGGGGTACTCTAGTCCCTTAAATCCTAATAAGTGTATAATATAAGTAGTATTAATAATATCTCATTTTGGATATGATCCTTCTTAAATTTTTATATATCTTGGGCATCTACATCCCAAAAATGGCATGATGGACCTAAGGATAAGTATCCTCATAAATTCTAGTGATTTCATTCCTGAATCTATAAACATATAAGAAAAAGTAGTCATCATAAATTATATTATTCAAATACTTGGTGGATGGATCCCATGATTCTATATGAGCCTTTTGGACCATACCAATTACTACATTCATTAAGTAAGACATTGTAAAAAAAATTATATCAGTTGACCTTTTTTCAAATCTAAACATTTATCCCTTCAATCTCACACTGATAATTTCTCCTAGTTGCATAATTTTGTTTTAAGTCAAAATAATATCCAATAATGGCACCCATACTACCTATATGTAAGTGATACTAGGGAATATAATAACCTATTAATAAGGGCCATTAATACCATAATAACTATTATAAACTTAAATATGCAATTGGAGGAAATACCCCCTTTGGGATTCAAATTCTCCTCTTTTACTAACAATTGTTTCAAGTTTTACCCTACAATTTTTTGCTCCATCCATACATTGGTTGAAACCTAGTTATAAGTAACCTCGATCCCTAATAACTTGATATACCTCTCAAATTATCACCCTAAAACATATGTAACTACATTTTTGTGTTTTAAGATGTAGGAAATATCTAGTGCAAATGCCATTAAAGAATAAATCACAAGTCAAGTCAATATAGGGCATTACCTCAGATTCTGTGGTCACATTATTAAATCTCATGTTATTTATCAGCATCAAGTCATAAATGTATTAATTATCTTGAGATAAATGGTATCATGAGGAGTATGGTGTTGTGGGCTCCACTACACTCCATATAGCTGAATAATAAGGGAACATGAAATTAAGGGCACCCTTGTAAAATGCAATGTATATATACTCAGTGCTATCAAAAATGGAGTATGAAGAGGGGGCTTGGATGCATAATAATTTGGAGAAGCCATTTTGGTAATATGGAAATGAATTCAGTAATAAAACTAGGGATTTTAGTTGTTTGGGAGCTCATAATTGTAATGTTCAATTTGTTAGGTTGTGGAGCTAAAAGCTTCAACTCTTTGCAAATAGGAAGAACAGAAGGTTGTTGAGATCCAGGAGCACTAGCGTCAGCAGCAGGACCGACGTCGGTCGCCTGTGTGTTCCAGAATTGTTCATTGCACGGACAGTTAGTTAAGTGAACGAAGTGTTTACATGTAAAGGCCAGTTAGAGTCTTGAGCTGTGAGGATAATTGTCTAAATTAAGAGTCTAAGTTATTGTTTAAGTCTGGGATCTATTTATAGACTCATTGGCATGTATTGTAATTGGTACAAGATAAGGAAGGCAAGGAAGTTCCTTCTAAGTGTAAGATCATTGAGTTGCAGGTTGTTGCAAGCTCATAAGAGATCTACATGTGTGAGTATGGTCTGTTGAATTGCAGGTTGCAGGTTCATGGGAGATCAACTTGAAGTGCTTTAGAGTGCTTGGTGAACTGGCAGGGTTATTACTGACTAGTTGGAGAGGTGAACACCAATTCTGTGTGTGAGTTGGTTGTTGGGACCATTTTTGGTAGGAGAGTGTTGTAGAAGAATTACTGTACACTTGAGGTGTGGGAAACCTCTGTAAGGTGGAAGAGTGTGGCGGCTCTTTATTGTATTCTTTTTTGTAAAGTGTTAATACAAGATAGTGTATTGTCTCATATTCTGTGCTATTGGTGAATTCTAGTTATATTTTTGGTTATTTATGCATTTATAATTGCTTGTATTTGGTAATCATATTATGCTCTTTCTGAGGAGTGAGATCCTAAAAAGAGGGATCAGGACAAAGTGTGTTTGTTCTTGTGATCCCCCCCATCAATTGGTATCAGAGCTTTGGTTTGGATACTAACAGATTGGATTAGATCTGGTTAGTGTGTTTTGATTATAGGTTACTCACAGGGTTTCTGTTTGAGTGGGAGTTGAGCAATGGCAGAAGACAGTAAGCTACGAATGGAAAAGTTTAATGGCAAGAACTACCAACTGTGGAGGATGCAAATTGAGGATTATCTGTATCAAAAAGATCTGTACTTACCGTTGGGAGGGGTTAATTGCAAACCCTCGGATATGAAAGATGAAGAATGGGAGGTTCTTGATCGGAAGGCTCTGGGATCTATTAGATTGAGTCTTGCATCATCTGTGATTTCCAGGTTATCACAGTGTAAGACAATGGTGGAGTTGTGGAATCTTTGGCAAATTTATATGAGAAACCCTCAGCTTCTAATAAGGTATTTCTTATGAAGCGTTTATTTAATTTGCAAATGTTGGAAGGTGGATCTGTTCATAGCCATCTTAGTGATTTCCATGGTTTGGTAAACCAGTTAAGTTTAGTCAATATTGTATTTGATGATGAAATTAGAGCTCTCTTAATCTTGTGTTCATTACTTGAAAGTTGGGAAGGTTTGGTAATGGCAGTTTCTAATACTGTGTCTCCTTCAAAAGTCTTAAAAGTGGATGATGTTGTGAGTGTGATCTTGAATGAAGAGATACGCAGGAAAAGCACATGTGAGTCATCAAGGAATGCTTTGAGTGTTGAAGGCAGAGGAAGGCAAAGAGAGAAGATAGAGCATGGGAGATCAAGGTTCAAGATAGGCAGAAGATCCAATTCCAGGTATGGCAGAATAACCTGCTAGAAGTGTGGAAAGCAAGGGCACTTAAAGAGAGATTGTAGATCAAGTGAAGATCAGCATGAAGGACATAAAGAAGAAGCAGATGTTGCAGATTACGCTGCACAGGATGCTATGGTATGTTCTTTGGATAAAGTATAATCTTGGGTTTTAAATTCTGGTGCCTCTTTTCATGCATCCCCACATAGGGAATTTTTTCATGAGTATGTCCAGGGAGACCTTGGAGAAATTTGTGTAGGGGATGGTAAGCCTTGTCAGATTGTTGGCAAAGGGAAAGTGAAGCTGAAACTGCAGATAGGTAACACATGGGTGTTAAAAGAGGTCATGCATGTCCCAGTTCTAGAGTAGAATTTGATTTTTGTTAGAAGTTTGGGTGATGAGGGTTGCAAAATAACTCTCACAGTGGAGGGTACACTTGTTGTAGCTAGAGGTAAGAAAGTAGGTACGCTTTATCTATCTACTTGTATTACTGACTCTCTTTCTAGGTTATCTACTTTAGCTGTAGATTCAGATATGTGGCTTGATAGGCTTGGTCACACAGATAAGAAGGAGATGCTTGTTCTTGAGTCAAAGGGTATGCTTTCAGATTTGGAAGGTATGGATCATGATTTCTATATGCAGAAGAAGAAGGTAATGTTTCTTGAGGAATCTAATGTTAGTGACAAGAACAGGAAAGCCTTGGTTTTCAAGGAGAAGGTGACGGACAGAGTTTAGCACAAGATGTAGAAGAATTCTGAGCAGAGCAAGGGTGATTTGGACAAGGATCTGATCCAAAAAGAGCTCACGGGAAAAAGTTAGGTCTCACTAAAAAAACACAGATACCGACGTCGGTAGGAAAACTAGCGTCAACGTCCAGACAGGGACCAACGTCGGCTATGTGCAGCCTGACGTCGGTGACTCAGGGCAGATAACTACCGGTGTCGGCCAGGGGAAAACGATGTCATAGGGAACCGACATCAGTTGAGTGCAGACTGAGATGTGACTGGCATCGGTTACTGAGACAAATTTTGGGTGGACAACAAGCTGTCATGGAGTCTCAAGCACCCATATGGAGGACTGAAGGTGTAAGTAAGTTCTTAAATTCATCATTTCCCTTCTTTACACTACTTGTTGCTCACTTATGGCATAGGACTAGGAAGTTATTGAAGAAGCAGAACAGGTAGATCTAAGAAATAGTGGGAGCTTGGCATGGATGAGGATGTGATTCCTTGGAGGAGAACCAAATCGTTGTTTTGAGTAGAGTTGCCAGCTGGAAGTAAGCACTGAGAGACGAATGGATGTTCAGGATGAAGAAGAGCGGAAATGGATACGTGAGATGGAAGATCAGGGTATATGGTCTTGTATTAGCTGTAGGGCAATGGAGGTTTGATCATTGTGTTTCTCTTTACTAGGTTGGATAATATTAGCTACATTATCCTATTACTGTATGATGTGCTTGTTGCAAGGTTACATATACAGGGTATTGTTGAACTAAAGGTAAAGCTAGTTCAGGTGTGTGTCATGGAGAATCTAGGAGCAGCAAGATTCTTTGGCATGAGTGTGCTCTAGAGACATGGTAGGTCATAGGTTGACTTTGTTTCAGGATGATTGTGTGAGACCGGTTAGCACGCTGATGGTTGGAAAGTTCTATGAACTGTGTCTTGATTCACATAATGAGGTTGAGTGCATGGTATGTACTAAACCTAAGCTTTCCCAAGCAGTGGGAGTTGTCACAAGTTGGAGCCAATCTGAGAGAGAACCATTGGAGGGCAGTTCAGTGGATTCTTATAGGGACTAGCAGTAGGTGCACATGCTATGCAGGTTCAGGTTATTTTCTACATGGTTTGTAGATGTGGATGTGGCAGGTGATTTAGATGACAGGTTTTGCACTACAGGCTTGTGGTGGTTGGTCTTCAAGAGTGATCTTGAGGAGGGATACAAAGCCAAGGGAACAAACTAGATGGAGTACAGGTATAGGTACAGGTTGCAACTGTTTATCTCCAAGTGGGAGATTGTTAGGTTGTGGAGCTAAAAGCTTCAACTCTTTGCAAACAAGAGGAACAGAAGGTTACTGAGATCTAGGAGCACTGGCATCGGTAGCAGGACCGACATCGGTCGTGACCAGTGCAGAAGACCACCGGCGATGGCAGAGAGTTGGCCGATGTTGGCAGAACCAGACAAGCAGGGACCGGCGTCGGTCGCCTGTGTGTTCCAAAACTATTCGTTGCACGGACAATTAGTTAAGTGAACGAAGCGTTTGCATGTAAAGACCAATTAGAGTCTTGAGCTGCGAGGATAATTGTCTAAATTAAGAGTCTAAGTTATTGTTTAAGTCTGGGATCTATTTATAGACCCATTGGCATGTATTGTAATTGGTACAAGATAAGGAAGGCAAGGAAGTTCCTTCTAAGTGTAAGATCATTGAGTTGCAGGTTGTTGCAAGCTCATAGGAGATCTACATGTGTGAGTATGGTCTGTTGAATTGTAGGTTGCAAGTTCATGGGAGATCAACTTGAAGTGCTTTAGAGTGCTTGGTGAACTGGCAGGGTTATTACTGACTAGTTGGAGAGGTGAACACCAATTCTGTGTGTGAGTTGGTTGTTGGGACCATTTTTGGTAGGAGAGTGTTGTAGAAGAATTACTGTACACTTGAGGTGTGGGAAGCCTCTGTAAGGTGGAAGAGTGTGGCGGCTCTTTATTGTATCCTTTTATGTAAAGTGTTAATACAAGATAGTGTATTGTCTCTCATATTCTGTGCTATTGGTGAATTCTAGTTACTTGTATTTCTAGTTATTTCTGCATTTATAATTGCTTATATTTGGTAATCATATTATGCTCTTTCTGAGGAGCAAGATCCTAACAAGAGGGATCAGGACAAAGTGTGTTTGTTCTTGTGATCCCCCCCATCACAATTTGTAGATTAATCACAAAGTGACTTGTCTTTATTGGGGTCTTGCATATATTTCCAAGGACTGAGTATTGAATTCATAATTCATGCAACATCAATGAGAATAAAATATTTTGATTTTTTTCTTATTTATATTTAAATTTTTTAGTCAAATTTGGTAGGTTATCTCTTTCCATATGGAAAATTTTCATTAACTTTTTGTGCCTAGTCATCAATTTAAGACATGTGTTGATTTTTTGCTTACCAATATTTTTTTAGCTATCAAAATATTTATCTATAATTTAGCCACACACATCCTTGATTGTGTAATTTATATTTATCTTGCTTACTCTAGGTCCTTAGACTTATAATCTTGATTTATATATTTTATGGGCTATAAGTTAACGGGATTGAGCCACATGGAATGATCTCAGGGTTTTGGAGTTATTTTGTATTTTTAAATTATACATCTTTTGGATGGACTCTAGGTGGATAGGATATTGAGAAACATCATGATTTTGGATACTTTGTGACTTAGGGACTCCAAGCCATAGGTCCATTGGATTTTTACATCTCCTAGAGTGCTATGAGTGAATAGGATTATGCCATCTATCTTGATATTAAAGCACTAGGCTCTTAGAATACTTAGGATCTACTTTGGCCTTTTGCATTTTGAGTTCATATGATTATTCCACATGGAATAATATTAGAGCTTGGGGACTTAAAAGATGTAATATCCCTGTTTCTCTTCAATTCTAAAACCCTGATATTTTTCTGACTATTTCACTATATTTTACTTTTGCATGAAATAAGATACGATTTTGCAAGATAAATTCAAATAATAAATAAACCACAGTAAATCACTTAACTATGAAATCAGTGCTCTTATTATTCTTCAGAATGATTACAATAATGAATCTCTGGCATGCATATAAACGAATACAAATATCGTCTCAAAATCTGATCTTTTGCAAATCTGGGACGACTCTAATAGAGAAGATCTTTATCTGTGTAATATCTGAATAAAAAAACATAATGAAATAAATCCCTGAAAATCTCTATGACAACTTTTGTATGAAGTTACCTCTCAAATCTGTAAACCTCTGTGTTAACTTCTGTATGAAGCTATCTCTCAAATCGGCAATAGATCAGCTGATATTTCACAGCCTCTGAATCACACACACTGAAGAGTTGGCGTTCTCCAATGCAAATGGAATCCTAGAACCTTTGGCTCAGTCTTCACAGAAGAATTCTTCAATATCAAAATCAATAATCAAATCATACCATCAACTCTCTCCCATGAGAAACTCTTATACCCTTCCAAAGGTGTGCTTGCTAAAATTAGATTTCCTCAAATTAGAACTTGGGGTTCTAAAATTAGAATTCCTCAAATTAGAACTTGGGCTTCTTAAATTAGAATTTGGGTCTTAAAATTAGACCAATTAATTAATAATTAATAATTAATTAATATCTAATTTAAAATTAGACCAAATAATTAATTAATTAATATCTAATTTAAAATTAGACCAAATAATTAATATTTGATTAAATCAATCAAATATTAATATCTCCCTCAATACATGTCAGATCCTCAAACCGTCTGAAGTTGGTGAACCAGGGAGTGATTTTGCACATGACCATATCAAAACAAGGGTGCTCCACTATATATCAAATATCCCTAAATGATAGGAGCTCAGGCCTAATATGTCTGAAATAACCTGAATGAGAGCCAACTATAGGAATTTTGTAAATCAAAGCCAAGCCAATCTCCATCATGACCCTCTATCCATCCAATCAGCCTACGAAGGTCGCATAATAGGCTAATCATCAAGCCTGTCAATGTCCATGAAAAAGGGGACATGACAATCCGCCCCTCCAAAAATTGCTTGTCCCCAAGCAATCTCAGAACAATGAACCACTCGATCCACCTGGATCCCAAATGTAATTATGATCTGCACTGCTATAAATCAATGCAAGTACCTAGAATATCATCAGAAGTAGAACAAAGAGAAACCCATAATCAAATTGGTGAATGTAACTCAACCAAACTCTAAGAGCCCAACTGCCATAGTCGAGAACACATGAGAAACAAACTCTCAAAACATCATAACCCAAGTAGAATGGACAACTCGAACTGCCAATTCCATCTGCAAGAGATGGTGCCAATCCATCCCATAATTGATCCCTCTGTAAGGGTGGCACAACGAATGGTACCACACTATCATATGTGTGAGAAGAATCAATATGGAGACTCGACTCCATTGGTATCTCAAACTCATCAGAACTAGGTACTCCCAAATCCTGAACCGGTGTGTCAGCCTCAACAATATGTTCCTTAGCTACAGCTATAGGAGCGTACTCACCAACAACAATCAATGTACTAACCTCTGAATCCAGGGCTGGTGAATACCGTAAATGCTCTAACTCCATGGTCATCTCAGCCAAATGAAATTGTGACTCCTCATAAGCTAACTGCGTACTCTCAAGAACCTTAGAAGTCACCTCAAGCTGCTGAGTAAGCTCACTCACTTTATCTTCCTTGGCCAATAATGCATCATACGCTATGCTACCCCACTCTATAAGATAATCTCTATCAGTGACCAACTGCATATAGTCCTGTCTCAGAATCTGGATAGCCTCCCATAAAGAGTGGATCTCTGTCAAGGATAGATAACTACCTCCTTGCTCGATGCTAGTAGGAGAACCCCATCCATAAATTTCTAAAAACTGACGAGCATCATCAAAATGCTTGCAAGCGGTAGCAATGTCTCGGTCACTAACTCTCAGCTGACTAGACACATGGTGGCATTGGCTAGACTGTCTCCTACAATCCTCCTTTGATGCATGGTCCAAAAGAGTAGACTCAAAATCAATGATCTCTGGAGTACTACCATCCATACTCTGTGAATCAACTCCATAGCTCATATCAACATACAGAGTATCAACAACTGTAGCATCACTGTCTAACTCCTCCATACCGAGAGAAATGGCTGGTGAAACTAAGTCCTCAAAACTGTCCACTACATCCTCCTGAGTATCATTTGCAATAATCAGATCCTAGGACTCTTCTACAATCTCTATCATAA
Source organism: Torreya grandis (assembly GCA_037957365.1). Classification (NCBI taxonomy): domain Eukaryota; kingdom Viridiplantae; phylum Streptophyta; class Pinopsida; order Cupressales; family Taxaceae; genus Torreya; species Torreya grandis. The sequence continues at coordinate 1,411,559 of JARHVA010004436.1, forward strand.
CTGAGAGATCATCAACCCTCAGTGCACTAACATCTGAACACACCTCTACACTCTGAGTGCAAGCATCAGACTCATCCTCATCTTCACTATCCTCTATCTCATAATAATCATAATAATCATGGGACATGCTGCGCTCTTGTCTAAGTGATATGTAGTGATCTCTTCTCAGCTTAACAAAGCGATCAAAAGACAACCTCCCCTGAGCTCGTGGAGTTAATAACTTCCACTCATCCTTTGCTGTCATATACCGTGTGGGTTTGTCTTTGGATGTAGGATATGAAAGAGATTCATTCAACCTCTTCAAACTTAGTTCCAGCTTCTTCATATTATTGTCCCACTATTTTTGAGTACTTGAAGTACACATGATTTACTATCCGATTCCCTTATGTGTACTCAAGCGAAAAAATAACTCACTTAAATTAAACAGCGACTTAAAAAATAATAACTAAAAATTAGCTAATTTTAAAAGCTTTTGGCGCTATCATGTGTGGATATATTTTCTACCTTGAACCCGTTGAAAACCTGGATTGAAATGGAATGTGAATCCGCTTAATACTGAACGGTGCTGAGAAAAATGAATGGTGGCAGTGTTGATCTTGGCTGAGATAATGAAAAGAAAGGATCAGAACTTTGATTGCTGTCCTTCTTTGCTACAAGCGCCCAACTTCTTCTCGATGCTCTCCCTCCAACGTTTCCTCCCTCCGTCAACCCTCCTTGCTGCCTTTCCACTTTCTCTTCCCTTTCTGCTCTTAAATCGACCTCCTCCCTCAAGCACTTCTTCCTTCGCCCTTTGGCATTAAAAATTTTCCCCAAGATCGTCCACTTAAAAGTAATGGAGGAGCGAGATAAGTTAAACCTTGTTGTCTGTTGGAATCTTGTTATTATCAAACCTAAATTGTAATTGATGCAGCGTGGTTGGCTTGTATATATTTTTTGAATGAAAAATGATTTGCTTGGGCAGGCTTGTTTCTCTTTCGATTTGCGCTATTTGTCAAAGAAACAAGGAAGAAGATGCACACGTGCGGAGTGATATTGAGGGTTTTGAGTTTATGCCGAAACCTCTGCCGACTTACAAAACTTAGAAACAGGGCCTTGAGTTTATTTTCCTCACGGTTATATCACACACAGAGCCGTATATCTTCAGATTGAGCATCCAAAACAGGCCGCGTGCCTTATATTCGTTACATGCTGTGTACTTGTAATTTTATTTGTATTTTTCTGAATATAATTTGTGTGAGAACCACTGTAACCCCGGGCCCCCTTTTTTTTTTATGTGACAACCTCTTCCTGCTGCCGTTCGTACGCCGTTCGTACGCTGTCCTTTGGCCGCTGGTTGGTAATTTAGTGCGGCAGATATCAGAATTAATATGTATGGCACCCTTAGCAAAGTCCATGCCTTATATGCAGGTGCCGGCCGTACCTATACGAAATATATATATTCATGGAAATCCTTCAATCTGGTCAATGATTCAATTGGCTTCTCGAAGGCATAAAAATGGTTCAATCTTTGAACTGACCTGATTCAATGTCCAATCTACCCAACAAAATGGCAGAATAAAAGCTCTGGGTGCCCAACATGATGGCAGGAATTAAGCTCTGATACCACTGTAATATCCCCGTTTCTCTTCAATTCTAAAACCCTGATATTTTTCTGACTATTTCACTATATTTTACTTTTGCATGAAATAAGCTACGATTTTGCAAGATAAATTCAAATAATAAATAAACCACAGTAAATCACTTAATTGTGAAATCAGTACTCTTATTATTCTTTAGAATGATTACAATAATGAATCTCTGGCACGCATATAAATGAATATAAATATCGTCTCAAAATCTGATCTTTTGCAAATCTGGGACGGCTCTAATAGAGAAATCTTTATTTGTGCAATATCTGAATAAAAAAACATAATGAAATAAATCCCTGAAAAGCTCTGTGACAACTTCTGTATGAAGTTACCTCTCAAATCTATAAACCTCTGTGATAACTTCTGTATGAAGCTATCTCTCAAATCGGCAATAGATCAGCTGATATTTCACAGCCTCTGAATCACACACACTGAAGAGTTGGCGTTCTCCAATGCAAATGGAATCCTAGAACCTTTGGCTCAGTCTTCACAAAAGAATTCTTCAATATCAAAATCAATAATCAAATCATACCATCAACTCTCTCCCATGAGAAACTCTTATACCCTTCCAAAGGTGTGCTTGCTAAAATTAGATTTCCTCAAATTAGAACTTGGGGTTCTAAAATTAGAATTCCTCAAATTAGAACTTGGGCTTCTTAAATTAGAATTTGGGTCTTAAAATTAGACCAATTAATTAATAATTAATTAATATCTAATTTAAAATTAGACCAAAATTTTAATTAATTAATATCTAATTTAAAATTAGACCAAATAATTAATATTTGATTAAATTAATCAAATATTAATATCTCCCTCAATACATGTCGGATCCTCGAACCGTCTGAATTTGGTGAACCAGGAAGTGATTCTGCACATGACCATATCAAAACAAGGGTGCTCCGCTGTATGTCAAATATCCCTAAATAATAGGAGCTCAGGCCCAATGTGTCTGAAATAACCTGAATGAGAGCCAACTATAGGAATTTTGTAAATCAAAGCCAAGCCAATCTCCATCATGACCCTCTATCCATCCAATCAGCCTACGAAGGTTGCATAATAGGATAATCATCAAGCCTGTCAATGTCCACGAAAAAGGGGACATGACAGAAGACTTATAAATTTTATGAAATGAATTTTGTCCCAGTTGAATGTGGTCTTACCATGTGGAGATTAGGTTATCTTAAAGGTACAAAACTTTTATTTGTCTATGGTGAGCTTTGATTAATTTGATGATGCCACTTATCTTTATCTCAAAGTTCATGATATATGAAAATTTGAATATTTTTTAAAGCCAAAGGGTTGAGAATGAACATGATCCTGCCTCCTATCATGATCTCATAGCTTCTAGCTCTTGGAAAGTAAGGCCTGCACATGGATAACTTGCAAGTATTTGAAAAATAGCATTCACATGAAAATATAGATATACTAGAACATAACACATTATCTTTTTTATCCAACAAAAATCATAAGGCCAACTTTGAGAATCCAAGGTTAAAAATAAATCACAAATAATGTCTAAACTTGGATTTTCTTTCTTTTATAATCTGCAACTTTAGACTTTGAGAACAACCTTAAATTTAGGCATATCAAAATAAATTATCCTAGATTTTAAGGATAATATAACCTTAAATAAGTATTTTCAAACAATGGTGGGTCCCTATTTACATTTAGAAAATGGGGGTATGTGTGTTAAAGCACAATAGAAAGATCTTTAGATTTTTAGGAATATTTTATTTCTAAATGTAGTATAAATTTAGTTCTTATGTTTAGATCCATTTAGGCAACAATGAAAAAATATATGAGTTCCATAATATACATTGTTGAAAATAGTGAGCAATATATATTATTTATATATTGTCCCAAACTTTTCATAAATAGTTCATATAATTTTTTATCAAATTTTATCTCAATTAGTTAAACTAGTGTATGCTAATTCTATAAAAAAATCATGGTTGAATAATTTAAGAGTATACCTATATTTTTAAATAAAATTTATTATTAGAAGTACCCAAATAAAATTAAATTCAAGCAAATGAAATTATGGTAAACCAAATGCATGTAACTCAAGACGAGTGAGAAAATCCTCATATAGATGTGGGGGCATCATTCACCACACAAGGATGACATACATGTATTCATGATCAAATCAATTCATTTTCCTATTCCATATTTATTTGAAAAAACATATTTATTGAGGTGGTTTCCTTAAATTAATATGAGTAGACATAAATGAGAAATAGGATGGAAAAAACATAAAACGTATAATATTTAGACTTTCTTTATTACAATGGTTTTCTCTAACTATAAATTGCCAATTAATTTTAATATTACCAATTAGCAACCAATAATTTCAATATGTATTTGGTTTTATATTATTATATATATTTCATTATTATATCGAATAAATGTATTTCATTCTAATATTTATAATTGACAGCCTCTAATTCCAATATATCATTAGTTTTATCTTATTGTGTGTATTTCATTTTAATATCAATTATATGTATTTATTTACAATATTTATAATTTATGAAACTAATTCCAATATAAAATAAATTTTTTTATTGTATGTACTTTTTTCTAATACATATTACATGTGAATGGAATAGAAAGGTAATTTCGAGGTGTTGATTATTCAATTGGAGTTAGAGAAATTGAATTGAAAATAGTGTTTGATTCAAGTATGTAACTTTTTATACATTGAAATTGAATTTAATAAATAATTATTATTGTTACCTAAATATTTATATATAGTCATAAAAATAATTGATTATTCTAGATTTGGAAGGTTTACTAAAAATGAAAGGCTCAAACAAAATCGATAATCAACCTTCTAAGTGAACAACAAGTGCATAATTTTAAGGGCCAAACACTCAAGTTCTTAAAAAATTTCTAAGATAAATTCCAATTTATTTTTTAGCATGCTTCCAATATAAGAGAAAATGTCCAAAGAATTGCTAAAAATATGCTTAATAAAACAAAATTTAATAATATTCTTTTTTTTTGGGGACGGATGAATGTATGTTAAAATATTATAAATATATAAACTACTTAGGAGTTTATAATGACATTAATTTTGAGTTTGTTGCATCAAATATTATTGTAATAGACTATGAAAAAAATGATATATAAAAAGATTTTTTTTATAGCACAAAATCCCCGTCAATACTCTCATTAAGATAATTGTCTATTTTTAACATTTTTTACTCAATGAGGATTGATTAATGATGACACTGAGTTGAGATATATTATAAAGAAAGTAAAATATTATATTTAATATTTATTTAATTTATATATTTTTTAATTTCTTCAAAAATGAAGTTAATTTCCATGGATTTCATTTTTAATATCTTTATAAACATATTTAGTATTATTGTCAAACATTTTGAACAATTTTAATAAGAATACATGTTAAGTGTTTTCATTGGATATTTGTATAATTGTAATAAAAAGTTTGGGCACTTTATAAAATATTATATAATATGTGTTTTTATTAAGTAATATTTTTAAATTAAATTAATTGAATAAAATTTCTTGTGACAATTATTTTATAGTTCATTCTTGTTGGAAATAATTTATTGATATTGGGAGTAGAAGGATTGTTCTTGGAGTTCTACGGGATTTTGAATTAAAACTAAAAAAAATATCAGATTTTTCCTCTTCATGTACAAATACATTCAATGCACATTTATATATAACTTATTGAGGATTGGAAATAATTATTTTGATAGTGGGTTGTGGTCTATGTGTTTGGATTTAAGTGTTTTTTGTTCTTTCATTAACCAGTTTGAATAACTGAAAAAATACTAATTTAATTTTAATTTGGTAACATTAGATTGAAAAATATTTTAAAAATAAAATAAAATTGAAGAGTGTGAATATTTTACTAATCTACATAAAAATATGAAAATTGTTAAAGACAAATACACGAGCATGTATGGGCCAGAAAACATATTATTCATAGATGAGAAGAAATATTTTTCTTAGGATGTTGATGAAGTATTTTGCTTTAAAATCTCTTTTATCTAGACATTTGATTGAATATTAGATAAGTGACATTTGATTTAACATCCAAATATGCATCATTCATTAAAAATGATTAAATTCACCATTAGTGACTATAGTGGCTAAGTGTAAAATATTTTATAAAAGAAAATTTTAAATTTTTATTATAGGAATTAATAATTTTTGTATATAAATTATTAATTAATTGTTCACTATTTGTAAATGCAAAATGGAAAAGATTAACATTGATAATATTTGATTTGAATGGTGTTCTAGTATATTAAATGCATAAAAAATAAGTGACCATAAAATGATTAAATTTAATAGGTGGTATAGAGATTTAAAATAAATATTAATTTTTACAACTAGGATAAAGGAATTCTTACACAAGTTATTTTCAGTGTTTAGAATTAGAATATGGACTTTAGAAAGCAAAAAAAAAAGATGAATTCATTTGTTCTTTTATTCAAAAAATATAATTGAATAGGGATAATTTTCAGTTTATATACACCTAAGAAGACTCTAAATCCATTCAACATAACAATTACAAAGGTTCTAGAAATCCAAATATATTTTATAAAGTGTTATAATCATTTGAAATCATAAAAAGGTGCCTAAAATTATCTAAACACAGTTATTGTTGATGACTCTAATGAGATTTTTTTTTGGAATGATAGAGGAAATTATATCATTATAAAATATTTTAATAATTATAGTGAAATTGATGATAATTATTTATTAGATTATTTGTGAACAAATTTAGTGTTTGAAAGATGTTGAAATATATAGACTATTATAAATGAACTATGTTGAAATAGGAATAAATCCTTCGTCTCTAATTTTATGGTAGCTCTTATCGTTATTAGATATATTTTTTTGATAAATAAAAATTGTATTAAATAGAAGGTTTCTAATATACATCTTACAAATACCCAAAGATTCATACTTCCTAAAAAAAAGTAGCTATTTTTTTCTATTATAGTAAGTTTTTCTTTTTGCATACATGCAAAGATCCACAAGCATCTTTGCATGCATGCAACTCTAAGAACTTGGATGCATGCCTATTTTATGGTAGAACGTGCATACATTTTTAAATATAAGATGCATGGATGTTCTTCACAATTAAAATAAAAAATAAGTAAATTATTGAATTAATCATTAATAATGATTTTTTTACCTCTAAACTTATTGGGATGATTTGAAGTTGCACATCTTGTCCCTGTTATTAATTTGAGGTTCAATTAATGTCATTTGAAGGAGGGATTCTTTGATCTTTTTTCCTCTTTGTTGTTGGTTTTGACTTTATTCTAGTGGAAAAAATATTTTTATCATCCATGTTCACAATGATCTCCATTTTTTATGGACTTTATGATTCTTCTACTTTTTCTAAGGGAGTTTCTAGTAGCACTACTTTCTCAGATTCCTTCTTTTAGTCAATAGCTTCAACTGATGTGTAGTCTAGTGTGGCTCCTTTCCACTAAGTAGCTTTTTGTTTTCTTTTCCTTTGAACCACTTGGAAACCATTGTCACTTGAGATAATATTCTTATCAAGTGGATTTTGACTTGAAACCTGTACATATGGACATGCAACAACTAGATGGCCATATTCAAAACATTACCTACATTTGAAAGCAATATTTTCATAGTTTACCTAGTGGGTTCTTATTGATCCACCCAAAACTAATGAAAAATAAATAGGGAGACCTTTGTTCAAGTCCAAAAACACATAAATACGGACACACGTTGATTTGAATCTTTCCTTTATTGAGGAGTCTTGGATACAAAAAACACCTAGAGCATTTCCAATCTATTTTAGGTTTAGTAGGGTCCAAAAATGTAAAGGAAAATTTGGTAGCCTCACCCAAACTAGAATTTGGGAAAGGTTTTTAGTCAAGGGGTTAAACTTTGGAAACTAAGGCATCATGAATAATCCCACCCCCTTAAGAAACCAAGGCCCCTTTTTGAAAATATTATTTTATTCTAACTGGTTTGAAAATAATGCAATGAAGAAATATTGTGCACAAGGGAAGATTTCCACCTTTTATGTTATGATAAGATCCCAATGTTGGCCTATCCACTCATGTAGATTAGGAAGAGTAGGCTAAAATTTATTAAATCTATAGATTAACCCTTTTTTACTAAGCATATTTACAAAATCAGACATCTCCTCATTATCTGGGCAAATTATGAGGGGTGTAATTGATTTATCAATAATAAAGCCTTGTTTAAGATAAGGAAAGGGAACATTACCCATACCATGATAATTAATTGTAGCTAATGCATGTCCTTATTTTCATAGATCTATATTCATTATGCTTTTTATATGATTAGGATACACAATAATCTCTTTGAATGAGGTTTTTTCATGAGTCTTTTCTTCACCAAATCTCTTTCTTGCATTTTGGGAGGTTGTCTTGGGTTCTTCTTCTTGGTGATCCTCCTACAAAATACTTGGAACTCCTTTTCTATTTCATGCATTCTCAAGGATAGGCTTGGGGATTATATCTAGTGGATCCTCATTCAAAAGGGAAGAACCCTCTCTAGAACTCTTGAATGGATCCAAGTTAGCTTTTGCTCTTGAGGATTCCCCTTCTCTTCTCCTCTCCACATTGATGATCCATTATTAGATAAATTTTGAATACATGTTTTATGTTCTTGTTAAAGCATTGTATGTATTTTTTTATTTGCATACATTAATACTTTCATTTAATAAACATGTGATTTCTATTAGTTCTTTAAAAATAAAATACAATCATAAAATTTATATAAAATTAACCAACTCACTCATTTATATTGTTTATATTTTTCATGATGACACTAAAAAATATATAAAAATTATCATTATTATAAAAAAATTGAATACAAGTTATATGTTCTTATTGAGGTTTGTATTTTTTTTTTTGCCTTGTATCAATTACTAATTAAAAAAACATAAGAATAAAATTGTCCTAAAATTATTAAAACAATTACTCTGACTTGAAAATAAACAAAAAAATATTTTTTAAAATAATGCATACTAGGAGAACTCGTGGCACTTTGTTTCACATACATAATAATTATATAGTTCATCATTAATTGTTGATAAATTATATGTTCTTATTGAATTTTTTTGAAGGCTTGCATCCATTACTACTTAAAAAAATTACATGTTTAAAGTTTCATTAAAATTGTTATATTAATTATTTCAACTTACCCATAAAAAGAAATTTATTTTGAAAAATAACATATACTAGGATAACAAGTGGTTGCTTATTTCTATATACATAATTATTTTATAGTTCATGAGTAATTGATTATAAGTTATATGTTCTTATTAATTCTTTTATGTGTTTTTTTTATCTTGCATCCATTACTACTTAAAAAAATACAAGTGTAAAATGACCCTAAAATAATTATAATAATTATTCTAACTTTTTTATTGGATAAGGTAAACCTAGGTTTTATAGGGACTCAAAACCACAAAAGTGATATAAACAGTTTTAATCAGGCCTTACATGACAAAATGAATAAAAATATAAAGTCTAAACAACAAAAGCAAGAGTAGACACATAAAACATGTTAATTGGGGGGACCCTCTTGGGTATCCTCTGCAATAGAATTTTCCTTTGGTGGGAAGTTGGTCTAGTCTTTATAGGCTTTGGATTTGGTATAATTCCCAAAATCCTCATCTTGTTCACCAGGGAAAATTATCCTTGGGAATTTATTGCCTTTCACCTAGGGGAAGGGATGTTTAGGGGGGATCCTGAGGGGGATTTGGGGACCTTAGGGGATTTGAGAATTGGGGAAATGGGAGGGGGTAGGGTATAATGCACCAACCCATGGGTCATGGCCTCCACCACCTAGTGAATCTCATTCCAATCTTGTATTATTTTTTCTAAACTAAAACTTGCTTGATGGACCTTTATGTTAAAATTTTGCAACATTACTTTGTTTTTCTCATGCTCCTCTATTACAATGGCCATACCTTTTTGATCATGGGTGGAGGGAGATCCAAGGGTGATGGGTTTAGGTTTAGGTATGAAAATCATTTTCAAGGGAAGGTTATTCAAAAAGGAATGGGGCAAGATATTCAAGGAGAAAGATCAGTGATGGGGAGGGAGCTCATAAAGGGATCCCCCTTTTGGGGGCCCTTCAAGGAGTCTTCCTTAGAGGAGGATCCTTAAGGGGGAGTTTTTTACCAAGAAAGGTATGACCATGTTTCACCAGTAGAAAGATGAGGCCTTGATGCAAGATCAAGTTAGCTGTATTAACCTGGTGGAGGAGGACTATGCTTTCGAGGGATTTCAAGAGAAAATAGGGAAGGGTGATCTTAAAACCAATGAAATGATTGAGCAACATGAAATGGTGCAAAAATATCAAGGTATACTTACCTTTGAGGGTCAAGTACCACATGACCTGTAAGCAAATTTTAGGCCAATATTTGGGTAGGTTGGCATGGGAAAATCCCTTTTTCTCCATTTGCAAAAATTCATTAGTTTGAAAAAATCACTGTAATGACTCTTATTTATTTGATTGATCCTTGTATTCTTTTGTGCCTATGTAAGCCATGACCATGAATTATCCTATTAACTCATTAGAGACATTAATAGAAATCCCCCTCATGGAAACCTTCCTTCTTGACCAAGCTATAGTGAAATTTCTTACCACCAAAGGATTATGCTTGATGATACGCTCTATATACTCTATTAGCCCACCTTTATTGAGCTTTTTCCACACATTTTTATTTTCATGAACCTATTTACAAGATGTTGGCTCCATTTTGTCTCTATCACTACCCATGTTGATAGGAGTTTCAAGGTTGGAGGGAGCAGGTCGAGGGTTCTAGATGCTAGAGGAATAGTTAAAGCTTATGATATGAGGGATGCCCTCTAAAGCCTTATAAACATAATTGCATTCCCTTTCCTTGAAATGAATGCAAGATTGAAAATCCATGATTAGGACCTTTAAGGTAAAAAACCACATGTGCAAAGACATAATGGATTTAAGTGGCATGTGTAATTTTAGCTCAGATGACACTAAGTATCGTAGGGGGGATGCTACCTCTTCCCATAAATAGAATTTGATTTTGAAAAATAAAGTATACTAAAAAAATTAGAAGATGCTTATTTCTACGTATAGAATTATTCCATAGTTCATCAATAATTACTTACTTTAAATTATACATATCAACTATGTAGCTTAGAATTGGTGATAACTATTTCTGATATTAATTGCATCTAAATTTTTAGAATGAAAGATTGAATTATATCAATGGAAAATCATTTTTTACTTACAATAAAAATAATAATAATTACATGTTAGATTATTTTTGGAAATATTTATTGCATCTGAAATACTATTGTAAAAAATGAATTACATTAAGATATGAATAAATCCTTCATGCTTATTTTTATGGTGGTAATTAAAAGATGAAAAAATGATCATTATTATAAAAAAATTTAATACATGATATTTATCATTATTAATGTTGTTTATGTCCTTTTTAAGTTTTTTTTATTTCTTTAGATATACAAATTATCTTTACTAATGCTTTTAAAAACATTATAACATTTCCCTAAAATTAACCAAATTGGTCATTTAAATTGTTTATATTTATTACATTAATGTAAAACTAATTATTGATTTTATTAAAAAAATACAAGTAAAAATTATAATTTGTTATTATTTTTAAAAATTATATATGAAATTGATGAACATTTGAAGCTTTCAATTTTATTGAACTATATGTTTCAGATAAAGAATTGGGTCATCAAGTGCCTATAAAACCAAATAGGGTTAATAAATTTACTGATGAGCCTTTTTCATGTTTCATGTTCCTCATATTCCATAAATGATGTGTATAAAGGATATAAAACACCTTTTCATTGCATACACTATTATTTTACATGTTTATAAAGTAACTTGGATACAAAGTGTGTATGAAAATACTATATTTATTTATATTTAGGTACCTTTGACATTTTAAGTACAATAAGGATAAAAAATTGACAATTTTGAGAAATAAAAAAATAGCAGTATTGGAATTTGATTATAGTGAAACTGGATACTAATATAAATAAAATTAAAATCAATACTATAGACACTAGATTCTAATATCAATAATATTGGAATCTAATTATAGTGAAACTAGATTTTGATATTAGTGAAACTAGATTTTGATATCAGTAATATAAAAAATCAACCTATTCAAAATAAGTTGTAGACTAGATTAAATCCAAATTCATTGAAATGTTTGTTAACACACCATAAAGATAAGGTACATATGAAAAGAGATGTAGAATACATGTCTTGTATATGGTAAGTGTTATCATCAAAATTTGTACCCTTGAGGAGGTTTTTCAAGCCTCCTCATTTAAGTGATAACATGGAGACACTTCTAGGTTATGGGTGGCCTAATCAGTGAGGTGAATCTCTAGATAGGGCTAGCTACCATGATGTTATCACCATGAACTACTACTAAACCTATTTATTTCAAGGAAAAAGGGGTAAACAAAACTGAAAGTAAATTAATATAGGGAGGTGATGCACTAAATTAACACCCTCCACTTGACCATCATGCTCTAAAAACATGAATTCAGATTGAATCTGATCACACTACTCAACAAGGACCTTCAAGCATGAGTGTTTCAACATGGAGGTCATAGAAAATGTATTGAATGAGAGGGCTAGTCAAGAGGTCTAAGAAAGACACTATTGACTTAAATCCACGTAAAAACTATGAAAAGTTACCTCAAACTCACAATGTCACTTGAAATAAGATAATCCATTTGCAAAGAGGTAGGAGAGGATAAATGAGAGAGAGTAAAAGCACCACTACTAAAATTCATCTATAATCAAACAAGTACACTAGTTGCAAGCATATGAGAAGGTAAGAATCAGATTTATTCAAAATTTAAAGGAATAGTACAAGTTTTTAGTTAATAAATGTTTCACCATACTTAGATAAAGGATCCATAATAAACCATTCAAGGTTGTGTATATAGGAGAAAGTGAGAGAGAGAAAGAAATAGGCATAGGGGTAACTCTAATGACAAGTGTCATCTCTTGATAAAATAGGTTACAAGAAATAATATTTAAAATAGGTAGTTGTGAAGCTTCTCATAAACATGTTTAATATTTATTTGATGACATTTCTCTCAAGGTGGAGTAGAGTTACTTTATTACCTTGGTGACTCATCCATTTGCTTTGAAATTGCCCATTTTGGGTCATTATGGGTCGACAAGTCACAATCCTAAAGTATAATTCATTGAATTTCATTCATTTTTTTAAGATACCAATCCAATAATCTCTACATGTTTGTTATGTAATCTCTCTCATCATTCTCATGTTTTCTCTCTAGGTAGGCCTATTCCTTATAAACCTAATTTAGTGAAAATATCCTTGTTTTGAGAGATACAAAGAACTTAAAAGAAAATAAAGGGAATATTTTATCACCCATTATCCCATTTAAAATTCACCCAAAATTTCATGATCTAACTCTCAAGGTATACCTACTTTCTCTCTCTCTATTTTTGCCAAGTAGGCCTAGTGCAAACCCTCAGTACTATAGATCGTACAAGGCCATATAGTACCAATCCAAAAACTTAAAAAACATTTAGGGTAAATGATAATATATGTGTTTTACAAATTTAAATTAATTTAAGTGGATATAACTCAAGTTATACAAGTTTTTCACTTTCTAGCCCTAATTTGCACATGTACAAGCCTGAGGAGGCCGAAGGCTTACAAAAATCCATATTTTGATCTCAAAAGTGTTTAAAGGAAAAATAATGAATTTTTGTGGTATTAAACATCATTAATAATCCCATAAAGGTTTTTTTTCATTTTTGAATCTTCTTTACCCTTAAAACAAGCCAAACGGGAGCTGACTGTGTACGAAAACGACTATATAGGTCGCTGTAGGTGTTCTTGGTTATTTGAATCGTCCTCTGATCTTCCCAAATTAAATTCATGGTATATTATGGAATATATACACTTAATTTATCAATAAAAAAATCTATTCAATATAAAAAATCATCATTCTTTGTGTTCTTGTAAACAAGCTCCCAAAAGGAGTAATTAGCAAGCTTTGTATGTCTTCATTAGTGTTGATGTTTATAGAGGTACAAAATAAGGTTGATTTTCATTGGTTTTACTATTTAAATATTTAATCAAATTTATAAACATATCCCCATGTTATAAATATCATTTTAATCTTCCATCCTTATTTTTTGTTCAAGGTTTGTCTCTCATGCTTGAAAATGCAGACGTACTGGTCTGTAGACTTGTAGGTCTATATTTTCTTTTGTTAAAACTATTGAAGACTATCATCCTTAGTAAATTTGGTCTTTCATCCCTCTTATTTAAATTTTATACCAAATGGAAAGTTTAAAACCTTATTTAAGAAGCTCAAATGATCTTCAAAAGGGAAGTTCTTTGCATGGAAGACTACATGCACTTATCCAGATTGTGTATAGCCTTTTTTGGCATATTAGAGACCTTTGAAAACTTTTTGGAAATAATAAAGGTTTTATAAATGGGTATAGATAATGAATTAATAAATCCAAATGTTTGAAAACCCTCCATGATGGGAAAAATCACAACACTCCTTGGTAACTTTTCATGCTTTGGAGATAAGCCTATTTATGCATTCTTAAGATAGGGTTTTATATAAAACACCATTATGATATCCATATATGACTAGTAATGTACCATTATAACCCTATAAAATATCCAAATATTATTAGTGTTACCACAATTTACCTTCAAATCCTCAACATACCCAAGATTGACTTTTATGAGCTTGGTTTAGGTCTACACTTAAATTTCTTGAAGCCATATAAGTCACCCTTATTCACTTAGGCCTATTTAACCATTTTAAAAGTGTACCATCCCTAAAAATACATCTCAAATGACTTATTAAAGACCAAAAAACCTCTTTATTGGCTCAATATTCTTCTTCCACTAGTTAGGAAGGATTATAGACCTCAAAACCCTACAAACTAGCTCCAAAAAATAATTATTTAGGCCGTATGTACATAAAATTTCTTCCAAACATGAAAATTAGTGACTCCATGAGGTGCCAATGGGTGTGAAAATATAAAAAAGGTGTTTTCAAGACTAAATAAGTACATTAGGATCTTTTAGAGATCAAAACTTAGGGTTTGGGTTTCTAGGAGGGTTTAGAGGAGTTTAGACTCTTAATGATTGGTCATGGAGTAAAAAAATTCTCCCATTTGATTAATACCACAAGATGTAAGTGGATGAAACTCATTACCTCAAAATAAGTGCATTTGTTCCCCTAAACCTACCCATCATACTATTGAGCAAATTTTTAAATATTTTGAAAGATCTTGTGAAGGTTTTAAGTAGTTTCAATGTGACAATCCTTATTAGCATTAGTCCATAGAGTTATGGGACTTGATGAGCAAACCAATTCCAAGAATATCATGCCAAAAAATTTATCCATATTCTACATTATATTAAGGTTCCATGCAAATCTCTAAGAGATTTCTAAGAACAAAAAGGACATTCACGAGTTATAAAACCTATTTATGGAGATTTACAAGGATGTTTTTAGTTTGAAAGACCCTAAAAATGCACATATTGGTTCAAAATTTATGGGGTGAGGTTTGAAGCACTTCACTTCATCTTTTCTACTCTCTTTGTGCCTGACAAACCTAAAACCCACCATTTGGAGACTTTTTGCTCACTCACCTACTTGAATGTGACTTGATGATGGTAGATAAAAGTGTGAAAAAGGATGGGTAGACAATTTTGAAGCTTCCAAAATTCTCAACCTACTTCAATGAGTTCAAACTTCTAGCCATACTATCTAAAACCAAATCTCAAGGGTTTTAGTAGGGTTTAAGAGCACCCTACCTTATTAACAATCATTCATAAAGCCTAGCCATTTGAACTATGAACTAATGCATGAAATATTAATGTCATTATGGCCACCATATATATCCAATATCTTGGGTGTTGACTCTCTCTCTCTCTCTCTTGTACGTACCAAGCATTTGAAAATAGCCATTGTGAGCTTGCCAAGAGATCAATGGAAGAAAGGAAGTGTTTTTACATGATTTGGACCTATGCAAGCTTATCGAGCATGGATTTAACCTAGTGAAGAAGCATATATATCTATTGAAGCATTTCCACCTAGAAATGAGCCCTTGAAATATGTACAAGTGATTGAACTACCCTATTTTGTCATTAATATGGTAATATTTGACCATTTTTATGATTTAACACTATCATATTATGAAATGCCTACCAAATTAATGTTAGAAACCTTCTCACAAGTTCTTTACAAGTGTCTTACTTTGTGATTTCTACCTTTTGGGGTTTAAATTAGTCTTTGACAAGTTTATAGATGTTAGTGATGCATAGAGAAGGTTCAAAACGACTCATTAGCCTTGGATATAACATGAAACTTATAATACATCAAAGGACCCTCTTAAACATGTTAAGAACTTAAAAAATACCCCCCTTCATATTAAAATCAATTAATTGTGTAAGGAAAAGACATTAGAAGGCCTAAATATGCAACAAACATCTTAACCTTAATTTTTCCAAAAGAACCTTAAACTTTGCTAAACACAAAAATGATACCATCCTAAAAGACTATTTGATGACCCTAGATGGCTATCAACAAATTTACATTTTATCTAAATATATGTTTTTGATTAAGACCACCTGTGGTAGTCAAATTTGGCTAACATCTTTTATTTGGTGACCTTTTAGGATTGCATGCCTGTTATGTACCTTAGACCAATTACCTAGTCCATCCATTTGGCATGAGGTCATCTCTCACTCAATCTTAGACCTAAATTAACCTTGAAACTTAACTGAAAATTCTTTAAAATAGCTAAGATAACTGACTACCTTCACCAAGATAACAAAAAAAGAAATAAACACATCAACACAAGACACACACATACACACACACTTATACTACAAAGCATTTAGGGAAAACAAAGCACAAGAACACTAATGAAAACAATTAACCTTAAGATATTTTCCTCTTGGTTTAAAAGGAAATTTTTTGCAAACTCTTTCTTCATGAGATGAGCAATGATATAGAACAAGCTTCCCTTTAGATATGATGCTTGGTAGAGTAGTCTTCTTGTATGCCCACTCATTTAGTATACTCTCATGTGAATTATCATCATCAAACATCTTTCCAATGAAACCATATTCATATTGTATCCCAAGATCTTCTCATGATGTTTATTTAAGTTTTAACTCACCTCAAACATGACCACCTCTTGACTTATAGGTACAACATCATCTTTAGCTTTAAGAGGTTTCATGAAATGATGTTTTTGATCTTGGATGACCTCTTAGGGATTTCCACATTGTTTCTAAATAAAGAGAGAAACCTCAAAATCATCCTCAGTCTACCCAATAGGAGGTATAGGCCCTTAAATATCCTTACATTCATTACAAATATCTAAATACTATTGCCACATATCATCTTGGAACTCTTCATGTTGATTTGAGAAGGCATGATGAATATGATTATACTCTTGATGGTGTGTCTCCATCACCTTTATATCCATTTACATGTGATCATGAACTCCATAGTGATTGATTTGAAGGTCACTAATCATTACTACAACTAGGATTTGTTCTTCAAAGGTGATTGGTTCATGCTCATTAAAGGTGATTGATTCATGATCATTAGAGGCCATTTCATGCCTTATAAAGTCCTCATTTTATTTACTTAGGAGCTCTTCTACATCAATATCAACTAAAAATTATTCATGGAGACTTTTTATACAAACATTTCATTGAGATACCTCCATTTTTAACTCAACCAATTCTTATTTACAATAAGAAGGAAGACTAACACTTTTAGTCAAAGGAGAGAGTTTAAAACATACTTTTACCTCTTCTAGTCTACTTGAGGCATCTTAAAAAGTATCTAAATACATCTCAATTACATATAACTACTCCAATTCATAATGAGTCTCTAATAACTACTATTCTTGATCATCCATGGTCTCAATGGAATGACTAGCTGATTGGGCAACTACTGCAACTATCTCCATTGGTATTTGCTCATCTTCAAGAGTGTTGTCTCCCTCAAATTCTGATACCACATGAGGAAGGTCACCTTACCATTTATTATCAAAGACTTATTTTCTATTTTATTCACCAAGGGGAGTGATAATGATGAGATATTCCTTATGTTCACTTTAAGAGTCTTGTTCATAGCCTTCATTTTTCTCAGTTACAACTGCAACTTGACATTCATTAGTATCCAATAAAACATGTTATTCCTTAATGATGGGTTGTTAAACCTCACAAACAAACTTTGGGCTGTCATGATCAATGAGTTTATCCTTCTTCTTGGTCCATTCACCAACCAATACCTCAAACCTTGATATGTTTTTATCTTCAACTTTATCCACAATGACTTCCTTGTTCATTTAAAATATCTCTTGAATTGACCTCCATGATGGGAAAGTTTTAGGTTCTTGAGGAGGGAGGGATGGGGTTTGAATAGGCTCATTAATTAGCTTGAATCTTGGGACCTCTCTCTCTTTTTAAATTCTATCTTGGATAGACTTCCATGATGGGAAGGTTGGGAGATCTTTAAGAGAAGTGGATGGTTCTTAAATAGTTACAAGTTCGCTTTTGGCCTCAACTTCTTTATTTAGACATGGATCATCTTTATTTCCCCATGAATCTACTACTTGATTCGATGTTGTAGAAAAGTTTTATTACTTAATCCATTTCCTTAGTCAGGCACTTATCTAGTTATCCAATTCAATTTTAGATTGTTATAACTAGGTGAAAATATGGACTAATCCTGTAGAGCAAAACATTTGTCACATCTACTACACTGAGATCAGTTCACATAAGGTGCAAGCCTTATGTGCTCACCCTAAGTGCAAAATAGAAAAAATTGGGGCCCACATTGGGATAGTCATGTCATGGCACAACTCATTCTTCAAGGGACTTAGTCATCATCACAATGGCATTGGTAAGTTCATTAGTGTAAGCCATTTTGGGTGAAGTTCAACCATCTATAGGTGTAAAGCCTATTTGGGGAACTCATTCTAGGCATATGAGTGAAAGCCTATATTATGCTATTCCTAGGTTCTTAAAGGTGCAAGCCTTTGTGTTACTAAGCTAAGAATCATACAAGAAATTGGGTGTACAAGGGAATTGCTTATATTAAGGAGTTTATGCTCAAGCTAGTGCTCCCAACATAGGTGTCAAAGCTTGGGCACATGCCCTTTCATACACTTAGGCTATTTTTTATTTTAGGTTGACATCATTATTTAACACAAAGATGAAATTAATGAATTAGAATAAAACTTTGCATAAAAACACATTCATATATCTAAATTACACTACTTTAACTATTACATTCAAAGAACCTTGCCATAACCATATAAACTAGTTTAATACACAAATAGGTGAAATGCCATTATTCTATTACCAAGGTTCAAATAATAGAGTTAATATTAATAGAAATAGATCACATGTCCATATAAATAACTATTGACCCAGAGGCTCACAAGTGAGCTTGGGAACTATAAGGTGGATCTTCATAGATATCCATGCTAAAAGTAAGTTTTAATAGTGGTTACTTCACTAGGCCTGGAACCAATTTTATAGAGCTTCAATATCTCCAAAGTTCCTTTTTACATACTAGTTTGAGCTTAGTTTTATAGAACTTAGTAGCATATTCTCACCAATATGGAAGGCACACATTAGGTGTTGAGCTAGAGCCTTGGTCAATCATTCTACTAGCTCCATGACCTTACATATTTTTCACTCTAGTTTCCACATTCAGATACTTATGAAGATGACCCACAAAATCATGGTGTCAATTAACCACCTACTAGCTAGTGCAAGATGAGCATTGATTCCTATGGTTGGTGTAAAAGATACCAAACTAGAAATCATTCCACATGATTGCCTCAAACTGAGATGTCTGCTAAGTAGGCATGGGTCTAGACTTAGGCAAAAAGGGGCCCAACATTACCCCATACAAAATTTCTAGTCCATCTTTAGACTAGTATTTCAATGCCCTAGGCATGTATAATTTTGGCACATTCTCCTTTAATTTAGTATTAAAGTCCTTAAATCCCTTGATGGTGAGCTTGATTTTTTCAATGATGCTAACAATCTCTATTGAGGCATCACTAATCATGAGCACATCAATTTTATCTAACTCTTTTCTAAAGGCCTCTATCCTTTCCTTTTCCCTTGTCACTCTTCCATCTAAGATTTCTCCTTAATTGCAAGCCTTTGTTTGCAAGGCATGAAAGAGTCCTTCTAGGTTTTTCTCCTAGTTCTTGATTTAGGCACTTAGGGTATTAACCTTTGCCATGATCTGTACATGCTCAAATTTGTGAATAGTGTATGCCTTTGCCATCAACTCTTCCCTCTCCCCCTTTACCTACTTGAGGCATGCATCGATGACTGATTCTTGGTTAGAGAAGTTTATGACGATGGCATCAGCTACCTCTACACCTTATTTTATTTATGTGAACAGGTCTTATACCTCTTTGAGTTTATCTATGAGCTCCTTTTGTAGGATGGCACAAGGGTCTTCCTCCTCTTCTTCCTATGCTGGTTCTTATTTCAACCTTGGGAACATCTAATCTACTAGCACATAAACCTTGTCAACCTTCAAAATATTTAAAGTGTTAATGCCATCCAAGAGGGATGGCTTGACTTCCTCTATACTCTCAACTGGTTGTTACATTTTGAACTTCATGGCATTTATTTCCTCTTATGCCTCTAGTGTGATCTTCTTTCACTTTGAATCCCTAAAATCATTTATGATGTTCTTCTATGCTAATTTAGAGGCCATCTAGATGAGTGTATTGATTGACCCAACTGGGTTCATTACATAAGGGTTTATAAGAAGGGAATCATGCCCTTCTTACAGGGTATTTGTAACCAACATGGCCTTCTATGACATCTTAAAATGAGGCTCATCCATATAATTTTCAAAAGAAAATAACAATTATTGGTGCATACTACTTGTGTCAGTTTTAGGGGGTATATACGTAAACATGTACTAATCTTCATCAGTCTACCCATTATATGCCTTTTATCTTAGGCTCAACTCAAAACCTTCTTCCTCAGTGGTGACCAAATTTGTTTGATCTTGATCCTCTTTATTGGCGCTAGTGATTTCTTTGGTGATTCCATTTGAGATTTCCTCTTCTTTCTCCTTTAGGATTTCTTCCTCAAAGTTATCTCCTTGGTCCATTTCTTCTTCCTATGGCTCTATGGTTCTAACCTCCATGGGTGTCTCCTCAATGCTAGATTTACCTTCATCTTACCTTTTTTGTGTCTTTATAACACTCTCCATTTGTTCTTTCAAGGCACCAACATCACCTTCCTTATCTCTAGGTTCCCCTTTAGTACTAGGGCATGTCAGTTGTGAAGCTTCCTCTATTGTGCTGGTGGGGGTGTTAGGTGACTTTACTACTTTCTACTTCATTAGTTCTACACTTATGAAAACCTTCTTCTTTTCCTTTTATTTCTTGGCCCTTTCCTCCTAGGCCTTATTTTTCTCTAGCTTCCTCGTCTTGGCTTGTGCTAAGGCCTCTTCTTCTTCTTTGACCTTTATTTCTTCAACCTCTACTTTGATAATTTCCTCTTGGGTTATGTGAACCTCTCTCATTTATCTTCTCTTTCCCTCCAAATCCAACACCATTATTATTTATTCTTTACTATGGCACATTTTTCTCCATGTACTTTTCTTTTCCTCCTTAGTTTGAGGAGTCTGTGTGGATGGTTATTTCAATGAGGTGCTGGGATATTTTGATGAGGCATTGCGATTTTTTAATGAGGCACTAGGATCTTCTTATAATAATTATTTTTGAATGATGTAAACCCTTATCCCTACTTCTTCTTCCTCTTCTTCCTCCTCCATCTCTTTACATGCCTTTTATGCTTTTACTTCCTCATGTGCCTCTTATACTTCCATCTCCACCAAGGTTATTATGGGAATTACAACTGGATCTTGTGAATTCTTTTTCTTCTCCTTGGCTTGGGTGAATAAATACATAGCATGAAGGCCATGTGCATCTTATTTAGTGTAGAGGGAGTGGCCTCATTATTCTAGGCAATATTCAATCAAAGGTGCTCTTGTATCTCCTCAAGTGTGTCCCCCTTTTTGTTTTGGGGAGACTTCTTTTTTATTGCTAGCACTATCTTCTCTTCATCTTTGATCAAAAGGGGGAAGTCATAATCCTTCTTAGTGTTTTTACCCTTCTTCCTTGGCTTCATCTCATAATAAAACATATGAATGTGCCAAAGAATAACTTATTTTTAGAGGGGATACATGTCAGTGTGATCTAATTCATCCTCATCATCCTTGGTGACTTTTCCTCCTAGGTGCTCATATTGGCACCATAACCTTCTCCTCTCCAAGTCCAATTCCTTCACTGAGATGCCCAGCTATTGTGCATTAGGGATCCTTCTCAGTGCCTCCCTAAAATATTTCATGGAGAATGCATAAGGAATCTTGAGCCAACCTAAGTAGTTTCCATCTATTATCACTAGGCATACTACACATAAGTATTTCATAATGATGAAGGTCACCATTTTAAACATGTTTTGGGGAATTTCCTTGGGGATATACCATTTTAGCATGAATGCTTTGATATACTACATGCACTACGCCATCACTCAAGTTTTGTAATTTGTAGATAAGGAAGGGGGCATGTGAATTCTTGGTAATTTTGTGTTTGGGAGTCTTTATGCTCTAGGAAGACCCAGAGATCATCTTCATTACCATCAGGCATGTCAATCTCCTCTATGACTATCAAAATTAGTATTGAACCCCACTTGAAGGTCTCCTATGATGTATTCCACTCAAACACATTCTTTATCATTTCATTTACAATGAACTTTGTGATTTTAAACTTAACCCCCTATGCCATGTGATAGGTGATGCATAGGTAGGATTTGGTGACATCTATCCATCGATCATTAGGATAAATTTTTAAACTCATGAGGCATGCCATTACCCTCATGCCTAGGTCCTTGATATATTTTATAGGGAACATGAATCCTCCCTTGTAATACCTAAGGAGTTTCATGACCCTTTCAACTTCAACATCATACACCATCATCAAGTGGATGTCTATACTAGAGTCTGGAAGTTTGGTAATTTTGCCTATTAGGCACACTGATATCCATATGAACCTTCATAAAAACTATATGTGATATCTATATACATGTGAGAGGAGGAATTCTACAAGTTATTTTGGATTTCCAAAGAAAAACAACTCATAGAGATGAGTTGCACCAGAGGTCACAATTTTATATCAGATAGAGACATTGAACAATGCCACGCCTAATTATATTTTTGCCTCTATGTACACCATCCAATCTTGTACTATATCCTACACATAGCTTAAGGCATGGTGGTTCTATTATTTCAATCAGTAGGTGTGTATGAAAGACATACAATTCTCCCCTACCAATACCTCTAGGGGAAACTACATCACTTGGTATGACATTTTTAAAAATGCCTCCATGTCTACTTTTGTGATGTTTACTCTTGCAACAAGTTATGCTTTGACCTTCATAGTAATTGTCTCTTCTACCTTTTATGCCCTCTTGGCATCCTTCTATGCTTGTTATAGATTAGAACTCATGTAATTCTTTCCCATCCTAATTTAGCTAGTGTTAAAGCTATTGGAGAGTTTTCAATGATGTCATGGAGGTGTCCAGATGAGTAGATGAAGTGTCTTGATAGTCTAAGTGTCAATGGAAAAATATGAAATGTGCTTGAAGTAGGCTTGGCTGATATATATTATTGACATGATTAGGGATGGGTTTGAAGTATTGAGCATGTATGAGGGGTCCTATCAGAGGTCAAAGATGATTGGAGAGATTTTATAAATGCATGGTATTCATTTGGTTCTTCATTATGTTCATATTGGCATAGTTGGTTCTATGATAGAAAAATTTGAGTAGGCATATTGATGATATTATATTTCACATGTGTGAAGGTTCCATGAGTAGTTTGATATATGGATGGATTCCCTTGTGTAAGGAAATCATATGGTTCAATTTTTAGGTCATGTGATTGAGTGTAATAAAAGTTATTAAGGGGAAAATTTGGCTTCTTAGACATAATTTACTTTGTTCCCATACTTAGCTAGACTGTCACTACATGCCATATAGACATGTATGATATAACAAGTTTGTGAATTTATTAAAGGTAATTAAAAATTCAATAATGGAAAAATATTTTCATGGTAATGTTGCCTATAGTGCCAGGAATTTACCCTAAACATTTGGAGACTTGAAGTATTGTCCATCTCAAGTTAAAAGCTTTAAAGTTGCTCTAGCAGACTATGATGGGTCAGAGACCATCAAGTTTAATCATGTTGAAGTTTAAAGTCATCTAGTTAGAAGATCTAACAGTGCATATTAATTTATGATCTTGATCTAATGGTGCATGTAAGAGTCAATATGTTAAAGGTTGCATGCATAGGTGACAAGTGTTATAATCTTGCTAGTCTAGCAGAATATCAATGGTGAGCGATAGTTCATACTAACAAAGATAAATGATACATGACAAGTCAAAGAGTCAATAATGCATGTGAGACTACCAAGTGGAACAAGTGCAAGGGACTGTTAGTAAAGTGATTAAAAGGAATGAGAGGGTGATAAGTGTCATAATATCAAAAGTTTTGAGTAAGATCTAACAATGAGCATTAAAAGATAAAGACCTGGCTGATCTGTAGAGATCGATGATACATATTTGGTAAATATTTCAAGGGTACACGAGAACATGTCAACATGTTCAATGTTTAAAATTAAAGCATATTTAAAGATCAAAAGAGATCAATGGTGCATGTTTAATATAATATGCAAGGACACAAGATTATGGTAAAGTGTTCAAAGTTTAATAGTTGATCAGTGACCGTTGGAATTCAAATATTTGAATTTGTGAGGGAAGACTAGTTTATAGTATTTTGATCATATTTTTTGATCCAAGATGAATTTATTGATGTAGTAAAAATAAAATTTGTAGAGGACTTCAAGAAACATCTAGAAATGTTAATTATAATATTTAGATGTTTGTATAGCTATAGATATTGAGATCTAAAGTTGACTATGTGTTTTGACCATGTTTTGTAAGTGACCCAAAAAGTTTTTTGAGATGTTCTTGATAGTATTTGGATGTTTCAAGGGGACTTAGCTATTGGAGAGTGTTTTATAATCCATGAGGATGATATGTATGGATTTTTGACGTTTGATTAATCCATATTTTGTATGAAAAAATGCTTAGAAGTTGAATGTGTGTTTGTTCATGGTGTTTTTGTGTACAAAATGTTGTTTCAACAAATTGTGCTTTAGCAAAAGAGTGTTTTGGTGACTATGATCATTTGAGGATGTCTAAGGGGTCATGTGGAGTGGACCTATGAATTTGAAATTGGTCTTATGTTTCTTAGTTTTCATGGAGAAGTGTAAAAGAGGTGAATGGGTCTTCATAGGACCTAAAAGGTGACTTAGGCCTATTTAAAAGAGGGTTGTGCTTAAAGGTGACCCATGTACATGCCTTAAGAGTGAAGGAATGTGTTTTGGATGAAAAGTAAGGTTGTGAACATGATAATAATCATTAAGGCTCTACAAAATTTGAAATCAAATGTGGTGATTTATAGACTTGAGGGACCTAAAAGAAGAGGTGTGTGTGAGAATTGTGGAGTGAAGGAAAGGGTATGTGCCCAGTGGATGGGTTATAAAATAGAGTAGTTTAATGATTGTGTGTATGAATTCTAAGTCATATTTTTGATGTCAAGGATATTGTTCTTGTAGGTTTGAAGATTGAAGGTGGTCAGAAGGACTTGATCATCTTAGGGGCATGTGCTCCTTATGAAATAAGTGTTTCATTAAATATGATCAAAAGGACTTGACCAATAGGTGGTCAGAAGGACTTGATCATCTTAGGGGCAAGTGCTCCTTATGAAAAAAGTGTTTCACTAAATTCTAGTTAGAAAGAATTTATCAATCTCATGTTTGTGATCATCTTATAAGACAAATAGTCCATGTGTTTATAGGCTTGAGAGTGGGTTTTATTCCCCAAGAGGGTTTCCCACCTAGATCTTGTGTTGTGTGTATGATCTTGAATTATATTCATTTTGCATTACTAGAAATAACTTGTATGCTTCATGAATGGTTGTATTGTATGCTTCATGAATGGTTGTATTGAATGCTTAAGTGTTTGAAGGGTTTGTAAATTGAATTGGATTATTTATCACCACTGATTCACCCCTTCTCAGTGATTGTACCTCTAACAATTGGTATCCATGTAGGTCCTTTATTAAAGTCTTGATAGCTTGAAAGAGATATAAGGTACAATATGGGTAGCCATAAAATGCAAGGAGGTTTTAAAACTAAGAAAGCACCATTGTTCAATAAATCCAATTATGTTTTTTTTGAGGGAAAGGATAAGGACCTACATCATGTCCCTAGGGTTTGATACTTGTAAATCTATTTTGGATGGTTATTCTACACCTACTATTCCTCCATCTAGTGACATAGATAATAAATTATTTGAAAATAATTCTAAGACAATGAATGCTATCACTTGTGGTGTTTACAAGACCAAATACACCAAGATAATCCATTGCATATCTACCAAGGAAATGTGGGATAAATTGAAGACTATTTATGAAGGAGATTTAAAGGTTAAGTTGGAAAATTTTCAGACTCATCGAAGACAATTTGAGAGTCTTAAGGTGAAGGAAGAAGATATATGGCATCCTTTCTGTAGAGAGTTGATGAGATTATGAACATTGTCAGAGGTCTTGGAGAGAATCTTAAAGAAATTACTATAGTTCAAAAGGTATTAAGGTCTCTCTAGAAAACTATGATAAAGCTTCAAAGTTTCTCTAGTAGATTGTCATAAAGCTTCAAATTTAGAGACTTGATGTGTTGTTGAGCTCAAGTTATAAAGCTTTAAAGTTTCTCTAGCAAACTGTGATAAAGATTCAAAGTTGATCTATTAGACTATGATAAAGCTTCAAAGTTGATTCAAATTTGGAGACTTGAAGTGTTGTCCAACTCAAGTTCTAAATCTTTAAATTTTCTCTAGCAGACTATGATAGGTCAGAGACATCAAGTTTAATCATGTTGAAGTCTAAAGTCATCTAATCAGAAGATCTGATAGTGTGTGTTAGTTCATGATATTGATCCAATGGTGCACATAAGAGTCAATATGTCAGAGGTTAGATGTACAGGTGATAAGTGTCACAAACTCACTAGTTTGGTAGAATATCAATGGTGAGTGGTAGTTCATATTGATAAAGATCAATGGTGCAGGACAAGTCAAAGAGTCAATAATGCACAAGAGGCTACCAAGAGGCACAAGTACAAGGGGCTATTAGTAAAGTAATAAAAAGGCATGCACGATTGCTAAGTGTCATAATTTTTGGAGTTATGAGCAAAATCTAATGGTGAGCACTGCAAGATAAAGACCTGGCTCATCTATAGAGATCGATGGTGTGTATTTGGTCAATATTGTAAGGGTGAACAAGATAAGGTCAACATGTTCAATGTTTAATAATAAAACATTGTTAAATATTAGAAGAGATTGATGGTGCATGTTTAATCTAAGATGTGAAGACATGAGATCATGGCAAAGTGTTTGAATTTTAATAGTTGCTTAGTGAACATTGGAATTCAAATATTTGAATCTGTGAGGGAAGACTAGTCTACAATATTTTGCTCATATCTTTCGATCCAAGATGAATTTATTGATACAGTAAAAAGAAAAGTTGTAGAGGAATTCAAGACAAATATATAAATGTTTATTATAATATTTTTATGTTTTTATAATTGTATATATTGAGTTCCAAATTTTACTATGTTTTTTGATCATGTTTTGTAAGTGACCTGAGAAGGTTTTTGAGTTGTTCTTGATACTATTTGGATGTTTCAAGGGGACTTAGCTATTGGAGAGTGTTGTAAAATACATGAGGATGATATATATGGATTTTTTAGATTTGAATAATCCATATTTAGTATAAAAAAATGCTTAAAAGTTGACGGTGTGTTCATTCATGGTGTTTTTATGTACAGATTGTTGTTTAAGCAAATTGTGATTTAGTAGAATAGTGTTTTGCTGACTATGATAATTTAAGGATGTATAAAGGGTCATGTAGAGTGGACCTATGCATTTGAAAGTGGTGTTATATTTATTATTTTTCTTGGAGAAGTGTCAGAGAGGTGAATGGGTCTTTATAGGACCTAAATGGTGATTTAGGCCTATTTGAAGGAGGGTTGTGCTAAAAGGTGACCCACGTAGATGCCTTAAGAGTTAAGGCATGTGTTGTGTCCAACAAGGAAGGTTGTGAAAATGATAATAATCATGAAGGATCTATAAAATATAAAATTAAATGTGGTGATTTCTAGACTTGAGAGACATAAAAGAATAGGTGTGTGTGAGAATTATGGAATGAAAGAAAGGGTGTGTGCCCAGTGGATGGGTTATGGATTAGATTAGGTTGATCAATATGTGTATGATATCTAGGTCATATTTATTATGTTAAAGATAGTGATATTATAGTTTTGAAGATTAAAGGTGGTTAGAAGGACTTGATTATCTTAGGGTTAGGTGCTCCTTGTGAAACAAGTATTTCACTAAAGCCAGTCAAAAGGACTTGACCAATAGGTTATCAAAAGGACTTGATCATCTTAGGGGTAGGTGCTCCTTATGAAACAAGACTTTCACTAAATTTTGGTTATAAGGAATTGATCATTCTCATGTTTATGATCATCTTATAGGAAAAGTAGTCCACGTGTTTGTAGGTTTGAGAGTGGGTTTTATTCCCCAAGAGGGTTTCCCACCTAGATCTTGTGTTGTGTGTATGATCTTGCATTATCTTCATTATTCATTTCTATAAACAAATTTTATGCTTCATGTATGGTTGTATTGAATGCTTAAGTGTTCTAAGGGTTTGGAAATTGAATTAGATTGTTTGTCACCATTGATTCACCCTGATCAGTGATTGTACCTCTAACAAGAGCATAGTTTGTGTACTTTGCCAAAGCCTCTATTATTTGTTGGCACTTCTCACAATTTTGAGGTTTATGACTATGACTTCAAATCTTGAGATTTGTGTGCAGTTAATGGTGGCATTGACGTCACTCTAATTTTTTATGACCTAGTTTTTGCATAATTTATGCCCCATACTTCCTTATGCCAATCTTAAAGTGAACACAATGCCTTTCTCTATTTAATCATTCATTTTTGTCATCCATGGGTGCTTAAGGGTTCACTATGGTAGTATTTTTTTACTTTGGCTCTAGTTCATTATTCTACATTTTGGGTGCAAATTATCTCAATGTTTGTAACCTAAACTAGTCAACCTATCATTACTTTATACCCTTAATTTCATCTACCATATTAATTACAGATGATTAATAGCATGGTAACTCCTTAGTTTTATAAAATTCATTAAATCCTATGAAATCCAAAAAAATCCATTACCACTTATCCATTTAATGTAGATCTTTGTTCCTCCACCATCACCTCAATAAATCCTCTAACAATATTTTTGGTGAAGTGATGTGTAGTTCACATAGTCACTTCCGACCTCACTTTGGATGGATGACAACATGTCCTGATGATATTTTTCCTACACCTTGTTCACTTATCATAACCTTCACCTTTCTTATGGTAACTTGGGGGTAATGCCTCGCATGTGCATGATTCAACCTCCATGATCCCATATTGTTTTCTCACTATGCTTTCTCTTCAAGCACACTTTCCTAACTTGGTTGATTTTTGTGCTCTTTCATCTCTTTGCCTTAGCCTATCCTACCCCATAAAAATCATTTGCAATGGTCCTCTAGCACTTAAAATATCCTCTCATATCTATTTTAGATGATCATATTATGTGTTTACTTTCTATCTATTGCACACTAGCATCTTGTTCACCTTTATTTCATTTTATGTACATGAGTGCCTTTTGTGCCTCTTTCTCCTTTGGTGACTATATGTTCAAAGTCTGGAAAATTCCATGCACCCAAAAACTTAGGTGTTTAGCCTCAAGAACTTTGGAAAACATCCATGTTTGACTCACCTGACTAGAGTTATGTGTAAAATTGCCAAAATATTTCTCTTATAATCTTGAAAATGTTACTTATTCACTCTACAAGAATAACAATCACAAAATATAAGGAAATATTTGGATTGCACCAAAAATCATTTAGGTAAACACAATGCAATTGAATTATGATCAAGAAGTTGGTGTCTAATGACATTAACACCATATTATTACCTATAAAGTTTCAATCTATTGCTATTGAAATGCCTAGGGAGTATGCCACCTGTCCATGTGTGCAACTTACATGCACCAACTTCCAATATATTATGGATGACATATGGGCCCATGCACCTAACCTACAATTTTCCTAGGTTATCGAGGTACTTGGAGTCATAGAGAAAGACTAATTCTCCTTTAGTTAGTACCTTATGCTTGATATACTTGTCATACCAGAGCTTTTGGCATGCCTTCTCTATCTATTGGCTCCATTTTTCTTGGGCACACACCTCATCCAATCATTCCAAGTTTTATAGCCTTATACTTAATGATTTTTGGTCATCCAAATGAAAAATTTATGATATGCATAATGATGTTACCAAAATCTCCATTGAGCAAATTGCTTCTGTGTGCACCTAAAATCACTTGTTTCATTACAATCGACTAATATTCTTATTAGTTGACACTAATTCTGCTTATCCTATTTTATTCCACTAATTTATCCTATTTATAGACTTAAATCTAATATTATTCCTCCATTAATTCTCCATTTTACTAACCTTATCCCATCCCACTATTCCATTAATTCTTCCTAATCTCCTATTATCCTAATCTAATTTTAATTATCCATTATATGGGAATTTTAAACTCCCATAATCTCACCTACCACCTATTAACCTACACCCTAGCCTTTTCTACACCCTAGCCTTTTCTACACCCTTATATCTCTAATCCTCATCTAATCCCATCTAATCATCCCATAAACAGCATTAGATTCTCTAATGGAATCTAGAAATATCCACCACCCTTCTCCTTCTCTAGAGAGTTCTCTCTCTAGAGAATTCTAAGGAATTTTAAATTCCTTAGAATTCCATCCTTTTATAGAGTCTTCTTCTCTAGAAACTCCTAATGAATTTTTAATTCATTATATAATTTTTTACCATTGATCCTCATCAACCAAATTCAAATAATGGCCATTGATCTTCCCTCCTATCTATTTAAACAAGCTCTCCCTCCACTCTCAGACCATCTTAAGAAATCATATCAAAGCCATGCCAAAATTACTCTAGAATTTTCATATCAAATCCATCATCGAATATCAAGCATCCATTATCACAAATCTACCATCAAGCATCACTTTGTCAATCTGAATCTACAAGTAATCATCTACTTATAAATCTTGGAAGGAGGTAACGTAAAGCAAAGGAATTGGTAAGCTTCTTGTTATTATTCTGATTTGCTTTATAAATCTTTCCTATTGGTAGTTTAAAATTTGAGTTTGGATTTACTTTTGTTTAAATTCATAAAGAGCTCAAAATCTTGCTAAATTTTGGTGACCACGGTGGGACCTTGCTCCTTTTAAAACTAACATTTTCTATTTTGAGTATATTTGTAGATCAAATTGAGGAAGAATTTATGACTCCAAAATTTTTGATAAATTTACATATTTTATAAAAATGTGTTGTGTTTTTGTAAACTTCTCTTTACTCATTTATAATTTTGTAAAAATAATTCTGAGTTATGAGCATTTGGATCTCACCTTTCCAAAAATTTTTAAGGTTTTAAATTTCATTAAGAATTGAAAAAGTTATGACTATTTGAATATTATTATTTTGGACATAATTTATAATTTTTGATTTTGATTATTTTTATTAAAAAATAAAAAAATAAAAAAAATTGTTGAGTTTGGATTTTGCACTTAAAATACTAAAACCTACAAGTATCACATCTGTGCATTCTCTATAACAACCTAGACATCTAGATTTTAACCCATAGGAATTTATGTCAAATATTTGTCCAAAGCATTAGACTTTGTCATATTCTGGGTATGTTTCTATCACATTTTTCATTGATTCTTTTTATGCATATCTGATGATCACTTCAGTCTAATTCAAAGCATTTGAAGTCTATTTATCAAACTTGTTTATGCAGTGATCTATAAAATCTACATCTAATTGTCAACCAAATTGATCAGGGCACTCACCTAGTGAAACACTCAAAGTTCATTTATCCTTTTTAGGCCATGATTGCATGAAGCTCCACTAACATTGTTGATTTTGATACCTTTATTTATGTCCATGGTTTTGATAGTAATAACTGCAATGACAATACTTTTTTTTAGTAATCATAGTGATTTTTAAAATACATATATTTTTAACATCTTATTTTGGCTACATTTCATTTTGATTTGATCAGATGAATAAAAATATAACTCTTCCTTTGTGTTTTTAATGCGGGACCCAATTTTTTTTTTAAGAATGTCATTATGTTGTTAATCTTATATC
Organism: Torreya grandis; assembly: GCA_037957365.1. Taxonomy (NCBI): domain Eukaryota; kingdom Viridiplantae; phylum Streptophyta; class Pinopsida; order Cupressales; family Taxaceae; genus Torreya; species Torreya grandis. The sequence continues at coordinate 1,443,726 of JARHVA010004436.1, forward strand.
TTTAATATTACTTTTAGAATATCTCATTTTAAATATATATATATATATATATATATATATATATATATATAAAATAAAAAATTAAAAAAAATATAATAATAATAATAATAATAATAATTATTATTATTATTAAAAAGATTTCTACATTCTCTCCATTTTTGATAAATATTTCATCTTAATAATATCTTTATCAAAATTTTTGATATATCATAATCTATTTTTAATCATATATAAATGGACATTTTCATAGGCAATTGATTTGGTAGAAAGCCAAAAAATTTGAGACAAAATTGTTAATATTGATTTTGCATTAATAAAATTTTTGTCATAACCAATCATGTTTGTCTAACACTTATATTTTTATAGATAATCAACAGTTTTTGTAACAAATCCTTAAAACTACTAATGTTCTTGTCTTGGAGGACCTATCTCTTTGAGTATCACCCATCTAATTACTAACCCATGTACTTGTAGGACACTAGTCAAAGATCCATTTTGACACTCTTAGAATCATTTTTGAATCTTTTTTGCCTTGTATATATCATTTTTAATCATCTTGTATATATATATCTTCTTGATCATTCCTTGTAAATACTTGCACATGTGTGGTTATTGCTTTATAAATAATTTGTCATATTGTGCCAATCACACATAGGTAATTAGAATGGTCAATTAATCGTATCATGAGCTTGCCTATTTATATAAGCCTTCCCCTAGGATAACACATGATGTGGATTTCGTCACCATGCACACAAATTAGTCTTTATGGATTATTATCATGGATTTCACCACTGTGTGATAACTGCATTCCATGTTCTAATGGAGTATAAAAATCAAGAGAGCATTGTCATTATGGCCTAAGTGGAATTCCCCATAAAGGGTTCTATGGAGTGAGGATGATTAAGTCCATATACCCAAAGCAATCAGACAACCTCCTATATAGACTTGGGCCCCATCATACCTTTGCATATATAGGGGACTCCCTTAGATCCTTATGTAAACCTTAGAATAGGAGCCTACGGTCATAATAGGTGTTCCACTATTGGCATCAATACCAGTGCCTAAGTGACCATCAAGAAAAAGTAAGGTTTAGAGGGTTTGGTTGATTATATAAGGGTCACCAACCTATAACCTCACTTAGGTAGCCATTAGATGGTGTGGACATTGAGTTACACTCCCATATGGTTTAGTAATTAGGGTTTTATATGTGCATGATTTGTTTGTGTGTTGTGATAAGACCCATTTTGTTTGTTAGCTAAGTCAGCCACACCCTTGAATTTTTGGTGTGAATACCTTAAATAACCATATAGGAACATTCCTCTCCATTTTAACCACTTTATCCATCATACAAAGAGACCTTTTATCATATCCATATTATTTCATCACCATTCCTTTTAGCTATATGTAGTCACCTTCTACACACCCCCATCACATTTATATTCCTTAGTCATCCATAGTCCACCCACCATCATCCATATTTTCCTTAAAACAACACATTACATCATTCTTCCTACATCTATCCCATTAGCCTTTTATACCATATCATCTTATTTTGATCATTTCCATACTTTGGCCCATCCCATTTCTAGCATTCATTATCCCATTATCATTCTTACATTATTCATCATTCCAATATTATCTTATCATCATCTTACCCATTTTATCCTTCATCATCCCAATCATACCTTATCATCATCTTGTCCATTTCATCCTAATCATACCTTATTTACCCCTTATTCTTTGTACATATAATCATATCACATCCAAACCACTTATCCCTTATTGTACCCACATATCCCTACATATCATCCCATATCAGTATCTCTTGAGTAGACAAAATCATCATCTTTCATATATAGTATTTGTACCTCCATCTTTCATAATCCATATTTTGCATCCTAAATTTTTGTCCCCATAATTTTTCTTTTGTCAGACCCCATCATCATTTGTCCATACTTATTTCACCTACATAAACCACCCCTTGTACTTAGACATTCCCATCCCCCATATAGTCATCATCAATACCTAGACATATTACATATCTTAGTATCACTTGCATATCACTTATAGAGGTCCATTTCCCTCCTTGTGAATATTATCCATCTTTCATAGAGTACCTTTCATCACCCACTCTTATTTTTCATCCATTTCTTGTATCATCACCTTAACACCTGGTTCATAATCTATATATTAAAAATCATATCCCTTATATTACCCTTCACTTACCATTATCCCTTTTTCATTAATCATCCCTTGTCCATGCCTATTATAAGATTAAGAGTCATCCTTATAATAAATTAGAATCACCCTCATTTATCCATCTTAAGCTACCCATTTGTAACAGTCACTTGTGTCCACATATTATTCCCCGAACCCCTTAATTAATCGTGGTCATAATCTTGGCATCACCCCCCATCCATTTATGTTGATTAATGGCCTTTGTCCATACACCTTTTAATCTCATCCCATAATCACCCATTTTTCCCTCATCCCTCTTTTCAATATTAGTTGAGGATAAAAGATCAAACTATTGGTGGTCGTTTCCTTTTTACACATCATCATCATCATATCACAACTTGAAATTATTATTGAACATAACCTTATAAGACATCAAGCTAACATCCATCATTATCCTTTATCCTTATCAAGTGTCTTTTGTCGCTAACACCCATCAACTTGTCCATTTACTAGTTGAAAAAATTATTCGATCATATCATCCCCTTTTTATCCTTGCTAGTTTGATCTCTTAAAAGAACTATTGTTCTCTTGATAATTTCTATTTATCCTATCCATCAATTTTCTCTTAACCACTAGTAGTATCATCTTTTGGACTATAATTTAATAGTAAAAAGACCTTCAATATCACCTCATCCCACCTCATCTTATTTCATCATGGCCATCCAAACATGAGCCCAATTCCACCAAGGATAAGTTTCCAATCAAGAAGGCCATACTAGGGGGCAACTCATAGACCCAACTCAGGAATATGAGGATTTTCATAGTGACATCCCTTGGGGGGGAAATTATAATGCTCACCTTCTCAATAACCTCCTTAATAATGAGTGTGTCTATCAACTCCTAAAATAATATATACAACAAAACCAAAATATGGAAATTGGGGGCACCCACCTAAATAATATTGACTGTCTATCAACCTCATGATATAATTATCACCAAGAAGTGGACCATAGATTCTTAGATGAAGGTGACCAATAGCCACCTCTTATTATCCATCATATTGAGGCTAACATGAGACAAGCTTGCATTGGGTATCACTTAGACAAACTTACACAATAGCTTAATATCCTCCTTTAAAATCAATGTACATCATCCCCACCCTAAGATAATACAAACACTTTCCAGGAAACACAAAGTTGCAACGATGCCAAAAATAATAGTCATACCAATCATACCACTCGTAATAATCCCCATACCCATATCCCATAAATAATTCAAAAAAAAACTATCAATCCTCTTGGGGATCCTACCTTTGCTCAAGAATGGAAGATGATGAAAGAAAACCTCAAATAGGTGGACCCCAAATCACAAGCCCTCAAATACAAATATGATTATTTTTTATCATCACCTTTAGATATAAAAATTATATAGATTCCATTCTATTCACATTTTGAAATTCCAAAGTTTGAAAAATATAGGGGAAAATGAGACTTGAGGGATCATGTGTAAGATTTTTTTATTGCTTGCCATGAAGTATCTTAGGAGGATGCCCACCTATTGAGGATTTTTCCTAAAAGCTTAATAGGACCAGCATTAGAGTGGTTGATGCACCTTCCTAAGGGGTTAATTTATATCTTTGGAGAATTTCCAAAACAATTTGTCAAACATTTCTCCTTTAATATAGAGAATGATGTGTCTATTATTGACCTCTATAACACAAAATAAAGAGTTGGTGAAAATCTTGTTTATTTCTTATAACGGTTACATGGATTGGCAAGTCAATTGATATGCACCATAAATAAAAAGGAAATGGTAAAAATATTTGTGGACAATATTAATACAAAATTGAAATACTAGTTAAAATTATAGTGTGCAAAAACTTTAGATGAGATTATAGAAAAAGGGGATGCAAATTGAAAAAACACTCATAGAAAAAAGAACCATCAAGCTATTCTCTCATAATGAGCATACTACAAATTTAGGAAATTTATTTTCAAATAAGCCAAAGGTCTTCAACAAAAATAAGAGTGTTGTTGGAGATGGAGTGATAGATTCCAAACCACAAGCACAACATGTCCAAAATATCCAGAGAGAAGGGCCACCACCACAACCACACATCTCTTCTATCAAGGTTCCTAGGGGGAAGCCAAGACCCTATACAGGCAGATGACCTCTTACAAGTTTGGGTACCCCTTTGGTGAATATATTAGAGTAATTGGTTATAACCAACATGATTAATTTGCCTGAGATTCAACCTATTGATGATCACCAACCCAAACCAGATTTATATCATGATAATGAATATTGTAAGTTCCATAGGGTAAAGGACCATGATACCAAGAATTGCAAGTAATTCAAACACTATGTGAAAGACTTTATTGAAAGAGGTGACATTGAGTTGGAAGGGGAGCCTACTTCTACCCAATTAGGAAATGGATAGTTAGGAATTTATAAGGATCCTCTTTCCAAGCATTAGAAAATAAATTAGAAACCACTAAGGGACCAGGGTTAGGCATCCTCTTCTAATTTTACCAACTATCATAATGTGCCATATCATTATATCAATACCATCAATCTTCGCCAAATCCCCACCTCTGAGGAGCCTCCCTCTCTAGTTTTAAAAATAAATTTGGCCACATCTCATTGTACTGTTACTATTAGACATAATAAAATCATCATCCAAAAAACACCTTCCTAAAAACCATCCACTTTTTCCACTATACCGAGGGGGAATACCTATAACAAAGACACAAATAGGCTTGATAAGTCCTATGACATTATTCAATAGCTAGAAAATACCCCTACCTAGATTTCCCTTATGAAGCTTCTAAAAACATTTGATTTACATAGGGAAATATTAAATCAAGTACTTAATGACCTATACGTACATATTAACTTGGACACCAATCAATTTTAAGCACTAGTGGATCATTTATCACCCTCCCCATAACTCATCTTTAGCACTTGGGATCTACCACTAGCTGGCCCTCATCATAACTAACCCCTATACAATAAAGTTCCATTTCCCCTCACCGTGTCTCTCATGTCCTTATAGATGGAGGATTAATGCTTAACCTATGTAATATGGAATTCTTAAAGAAGTTGGGGTACTCTAAATCATCACTAGGGCCCAAGCTCATCATGATCAAAGCATATGATGACAATGAAAAACTGTCTATTGGGTTTATTTATCTTCCCATCACTATGGGGCTCGTAGTCCATCAAAAATTGGTGAATGTGGTCAACATGGACTTTCCATATAATATGCTTCTTGGGAGACCTTAGATTCATGAAATTAAAGACATCCCATCCACTCTTCATCAATGCCTTAAATTCCCCCATTTAGGGATGGAAGTCACCATCCCAAGGATTATTGACCATCACAACTATCAAATGGATCAAATCTCTTCTCCATCATTATCTTGAGGCACTAAAAATTCTATTCTTAGTCTTATAAATACCAAATATGTCTCTCCTGATCAATTAGTCACCCAATTTACCATAGCGCCATACCTTACCAAGTTAAAAATCACATCTATGGGTTGTGGTGAATATGAGTACAAAACCATTTGCATTAGCCATCTCCCATTATCTCCCTAAAGCTATGGGTCTCTTGAGATGAAGGAAGTCTAGACCATCAAGTATTAATTTGGGCCCACAAATTTTAAAAGTGAAAGATTTTTATTAGATGAACATATTAAAGGTATAAATGATTTATGGCTCTTGCCTAATGATGATACCTTCATCTCACCCCAGTAAAAATATCCTACTATCCACTACATGATGGAAAACATGAACTATATAGGAAAAGGACTAGATAGGCAGGAGCACGGTCAAATAAAGCCTATTAATGTTCAAGATAAATCATCCTTTTATGGTCTAGGGTATAAACCATATGGTGATGACCCTCTCAATGTCATTGTGGATTCTATCTTGACCAAAGAGCAAACTCTCTCTAATGAGGATACTAAAATAGGGTCTATTTATAGTCAATTTGAAGAGTTGGCTATCACCAACCTCTTTTTTGACACCTCCATCTTCACCATCAACATTTCCCTCCATTATCCCTCCCTCATAGACTAAGATTCTAAACAAGATCCCACCATTGACACATTTTAAAATGATGAGGCTATTCTTGAGTACCTAGGGGCAAGGACTTTCATGCCATCTGGAGAACAAGAAAGGATTCTAAATCAATCTATGTGAATCAACATATTTTGGAAAACAAGATTCACTAAGCACCCAAGGAAATGATGAAACATCTAAAGTAGAAGGGAAATATTCTATAGAACTTGATGACATTCCAAATAGTCCCATTTAGTTAGAAGATTATCTAGATGTTGATACTAAGCTACCAAGAATTACCACCTCTTACATGCCAAAAATCAAATACCCCCCTCATATATTATAAAAATATCCCTCACTCATTGAGGAATTCATTGAAACAAATATTAGAAATAAATAAAAAACCAAGATCATGAAATTAGGGGCATCTCTTATGCAATCAGAGCATGAAATTCTCACTGCCTTGCTTAGAAAATTTATTGATGTCTTCACTTGGAGCTATGAAGATATGCCTGGGTTATATCCTTCACTAGTAGTACATCATCTTGATGTCCATCCTAATGCTAAACCAGTCAAAAAAATTATGAAAGATGCATCTAAAGGTTGCATTGTTAGTTAAGGAGGAACTACAAAAATTCTTGGATGAAGGATTCATTCATCTTATTGACTATTCTGATTGGATATCTAATATAGTCCTTATCTTGAAACCACATGGTGGGATTCAAATATGTACTAATTTTTGTGACATCAATAAGATATTCCCCAAAGATGATTTTACACTTCCTAATATTGATATGATTGTAGATTCAACTACTAGTTATGAGATTCTATCTTTCATGGATGGCTTTTTAGGATATAACCAAATCAAAATCACTCTTAAAGACTAGCACAAAATAACATTTATCACCCCATGGGGCATATTTTGCTATTAGGTCATGCCTTTTGGCCTAAATAATGAAGGGACAACACATCAATTCATGATGATTATTACCTTCCATGACATGATGCATGATATTATGGAATATTATGTTGATGATATCCTAGGAAAGTCTCACTCATAATCCCAGCATCCTACAGTCCCCCATAAGATCTTTAAAATACTACAAGAATACATGGTTCACTTGAACCCCAAAAAGTGTGTCTTTAGCATAACATCAAGAAAGTTGTTAGGGTTCATTATCTCTAGGAGAGGTATTGAGGTAGATCTAACAAAAGTTTAAGCAAGCACTGAGATGCCACCTCCCCAGAAACCTAAATAGCTTCATAGTCTTTAAAGTAAGATCCAGGATATTAGGCATTTTATCTCACATCTTATCAATAAGTGTCATCCATTCACTCACTTAAAAAAGGAGTAACCATTCAATGGGATGAAATTATGAGAAGCCTTTCGAGAATCTTAAGTAATACTTGGAAAATCCACCTATCTTGTCTCCACTAATTCTAGGTAAATCATTGTTGGTATATATATCCACCACTCCCTATGCCATTAAAGACTTACTCACACAACATAACGATCAAGGAAAGGATCGAGCCATTTACTATCTCAGCTGTACCTAAATAACATATGAGTTAAACTATACACCAACTGAATGGGCATGTTTAGCTATGGTATTTACCTCCCAAAAAATCTAGCATTATATACTCAATAATTAGGTATACTTAATTACAAAAATAGATCCTTTAAATTATCTCTTATCCAAATTAGTGTTAATAGGTCATATGGCCAAAAAATCATATTGCTTAGTGAGTTCAATATTGATTATGTCCATAAAAAAATCAAAGGACAAGTCATAGTAGATCAACTGGTAGAAGCTCCACTAGAATCGATTAAGATACTTATCTCTCCCTTTATAGATGAATCAATTATGAGCACCTCACAGACATAAACTTGGAATTTATATTTTGATGGCTCCTTTAACACTCATGGGTCAGGTGCAAGAGTCATGTTGGTCACCTCACAAGGTGATCTCATTCCTAAATTATTTCATCTCACATTCCCCCATACCAATAATATCGTAGAATATGAGGCCCTCATAGTAGGACTTCATCTTGCCATAAAGTGGAACATCCAACATTTGCAAGAATTTGGGGACTCTCAACTAATCATAAAATAGGTAAATGAAGAGTTCTAAATAAAAGATGAGAAGTTGCTCCCATACAAGCAATTGGTTGACCAATTAAAAACCAATTTTCAATATATCACATTTGAGCAGGTGTCATGAGCTAATAATAAGATAAATGACTCTATGGCTACACTAGGATCTCTCATTAATCTTCTTGAACATGTCTTAGAGGGAATTTTTTTGATTGAATAATTGATCACCCTAACTCATCACTCTTTGGCCCCTATACAAATTTGTGCCATTAATAATCCTACTCTCCCTTGGTATCACACCATATACCAATACCTCCATGACCATACCCTACCTCCTAATATTAATCACCATCAATAAAAATCATTTCTCCATCAAGCCACCCATTATACCATCCTAGGTAACATGCTCTATCGAAGGGGTTATGACAGAACCCTGTTAAGGTGTCTGACCTCAAATGAGGTAGCTCAAGTGGTTAAGGAAGTCTGTGATGGAAATTGTAGAGGGCACATTAATGGTATGGCCTTAGCCATGAAGCTCCTCTAAATTGGATACTATTGGCCAACCATGGAACATGATTCTTGTTAATATGTGTAGATAGGTGAAGCCTATCAAAGTCATAGAAACCTTATCCATGCATCGACATAAGAACTACATCCTATCATGAGCCCAAGGCCTTTCTATATATGGGGCCTTGATCTAATCAACAAGATTAATCCTAATTCCTTAGATGGGCACAAATTTATTATCATAGCTACATATTATTTTGAAAAATGGTTAGAGGTAATGCCACTGACTTACACAACTAGACTCCAGATATCTAAATCCATCCTCAATCAAATCATTTACCACTTTGGCATCCCTACCAATATTATCTAAAAAAAAACAAGTCTTTCAAGAATCAAAATGTTGAGGCCCTTTGTTGAAAGTACCACGTCATGCAACATTTCTCTTCCCCATATTATCCCCAAGGCAATATATAAGTGAAAGCAACCAATAAGACCTTAATCAAAACATTGAAGAAGATAGTCAATCAATCTAGGCATGATTGGTATATTCAATTATATCTAGCATTATAGGCCTATCTCACTCATGTATCCACACCAATAGGGGCCACCCCCTATGCCCTTGTATATGGAACTAAAGCAATTATACCTATGGAAGTAGAGCTCCCTTCTCTTCATTTCTCACTATGAGGCATAATTACTAACCACAATCTCTAACAAGAGCACCTACAAGAGTTAGAACTCCTTGATGAAAAATGACAATAAGACCTGAATCACCTAAGGGCATATCAAAATAAGCTTAAGAATCAACACTGCAAGAAGATTCAAGCTCTAGAGTTTAAAAAAAGTGACTTGGTCCTCAAAGAAAATTAGAAGAACACTAATGCAAAAAGAGATAAGAAGGGAAAATTAAAATCTAATTAGTTGGGCCCATACATCATTATTGCCAAATTTGGCTAAGGAGCATACAAATTGGCCATGCTTGAGGGAGAAGAATTAGATGGTCCTATGAACATCATGCATCTCAAGTAGTTCTACACCTAGTCATTATATCCTCCATCTATAAGACCCATCCATCATCCACACACACACACACACACACACACACACACACACACACACACACACACACACACACACACACACACACACACACACACACACACACACACACACACACACATAATCCATCCAATGGTGAAAACCAACTCACTGGTGCCTTGGGCAATTACCATGGTGAAAACTAGTTTTTGGTGCCATGGTAAGGATAACTTGGCCTTAGTCTCAATAAGTGGGAATATACAATAAGGAATCAATGTCTTCATCACAAAAGTAGTAAGGGCTACCTTTGGGATAGTTTTTTAAGGGACCTTCCCAAATCATCTACCTATCCTTGGAGACATTATCTATATCCCCAAGATCTTTTGTCACCTCATCAATCTCTGTCCACTCTTTTAGACAAGATTCCTATGACATATATCTCTCCTCTTAGCCCTAATAACATCATGATAAATATTTTCCATCCATGCAACTATCTAGTCCCACTGTCACTATAAAAGGTCAACATGATAACGAGGTTATTATGATTTTGATTCCTTGTGGAATAATCCAAACCCCTTTATTTTGGGATTTATGATGTGAACCTTGTCTATATATCATCTATAATACATTCCCATATAACCTAAAATAAATTATCTATCACTACATCATTATCATCTATTTTCCTAGTCATCATCACCCTCATCATCATCAACACCCTTTTAGCTAGAACTACATTATCCTGAGGTCTTTTATAGTATGTAAGTAATACATGGTCACATTTCTATGCCCAAGGATAACTCGACCACTATCATTCAAATCTATTACATCCCCATTAACATCTAATTACATCCATATCTCACATCACCTCCCTGGGAAACATTATCTCTCCTAGGGGTGATGATGATACTTGGTCTAGATATCTAGAGGGGTCACCATCAAGAATCACTAAAGGCCACTAGGACATCTAGGTATCTAGCATCCATCATATAATAGGTGTTGGTTAAATAATACATCAAATTTACATGCCTTTCATCTCAACCATCATCTAATAAATTGAGATTCCTAATAAAAATTCCAAAAAATAAAAAAAAAGAAGAAAGAATTTGAAAATGTCAAAAACCCTAAAAATAATAAAATTTTAAAAAGCCTAAATAGTCCACTGTGTCTTGTCTTATCCCCAATCCCATAGTCACATCCACCTCCATGCCCTTCATCTTTTATATCCTATCCCATCTTTAGATACCACATTTAGTCTTGAAACTTGATCTAACTAGTCACACATCATTTCATCATCCTTTTGGCTAATTCTTATTAGCATACATCACCTTGTCAAGATTTTAATCTAGCACCCATCACTTCTTATCAAGGCATTTTCATACCTAGCACCCATCACATTATCCTTTTCTAGTATGAAAGGTACTTGATCCCATAACTATCCTTATCATTTCCTCTTCATGTTTAGTACCCATCCAATCACTTTTTCTAGCTTGAAAGGTATTTGATCCCATCATCTCCTAGTCTCCTTACTAGATTGTATCCTTATAGGGCCTTGTTTTTTGGTAATCCATGTTCATCACTTTTATAAATCATCATCCTTGTCCACTTTTCAATTTAATTTTAAGACAAAGCCAATATTCAAAAAATCCATTTCTTATATCTAAACTATGTGCAACACCTCATCTTCATTCTAATCATCATAATCCTATCCAAATCCAATTTTATCCTCTACCCCATCAATCATGATTATCCTAATCCAATCCCATCACCCAATCACTCATCCCATCATTAGGTAAGACATTGGGGTACTTCATGTATATATATTTGTATGTGTTGCTTATTTATTTTTTGTCTTGTTTATATGATTGTATATGTTTTGATTACATCATGTCTCTTTTTATCTATTGGGAAATGAATGAGGATGCTATGAGGATACCCAAAGTGCCCTCGAGGATGAAGAGTTCCATACTTGCCCATGCACTTTTCACAATGTCCTCTTGGTCATATCCATTTCATGGGGCATACTACCAAGTGCTATATTTTTGGATTACTTAAACTATGATGAGCTTTATGATAATTATGATGGCTTGATCATCTACACTTTCATAATTTATCTAATCATCTAATCATCTTTGTTACTAGCACTAATATAATCCTCACACACCATCTGACTAACATATAATATTTTATCCTCATCCTCTACTCACTAACACCATCCTCTAATCACTAATCATCATCATCATCCCTGAATCAGAACTACACTGGCCTGAGGTCTTCTTAGACTATGTAGGCAACACTTGGCCATATTTCAATGCCTAAGGATAGCTCAGCCATTATATTTATCATCTATCCTCATCCCCTAATCATTTGGTCACTCGATCACATCATTTATTCTCTCTTATCATCATCATATTGATCAACTTTAGCTTTGGGCTACACCCATCATATCTTATCAAATCATCTTATCCTAGCCTATATTTCTCTCTTGCATGCATCCTTACTTGGTATACATCTAGTTATTGTGTCCTTTTATCCTATCATCATCATGTTATGATTGATTCTCATGCATGTGTCCTTTCTTGGGATGTGTCTACAACTATGACACCCATCATATCTATTCCCTATGCATGTGTCCTTGCCAGGGGCATCATTATCACTTTATAGCTCATCACTTGACATCGACCTCATCTTCTTCATCTTCTATCCCACATCTAGCATCCCATCTCCTCATCACTCCATCACATCCCACCCCTCATTTCTTCTTTCAAGTGTCCATTCAACTCATTCTTCTCCACATGTCCCCTCAAGGGGGTATCAATCATATCCACCAACATCATCAACCAACAATCACCCATGATATGGTTTTTCTTTGATATACCATTAATCTTTCCACTTCATCCACTTGCAATACCTTTTCAAAGAGGAGAAAAATATATGCACCTAAAATCTATCACTTCATTACAATTGACTAATATTCCTATTAGTCAACACTAATATGGCTTATCCTATTTTATTCCACTAATTTATCTTATTTCTAGCCTTAAATCTAATATCCTTCCTCTAATAATTCTCCATTTTACTAACCTTATCCCATCCCACTATTCCATTAATTCTTCCTAATCTCCTATTATCCTAATCTAATTTTAATTATCCATTATATGGGAATTTTAAATTCCCATAATCTCACCTACCACCTACTAACCTACACCCTAGCCTTTTCTACACCCTTATATCTCTAGTCCTCACTTAATCCCCATCTAATCATCCCCTAAACACCATTAGATTATCTAATGGAATCTAAAAATCTCCACCACACTTCTCCTTCTCTAGAGAGTTATCTCTTTAGATAATTCTAAGGAATTTTAAATTTGACGATTATTGGGTATATTCTACAAATTTTTCATTGAATTTATCTCCTTTTTTGATTTAGATCTGGGCTTAGATTTTTTTTCATTTTTTGTATCATCACCTGCCTAAGCTATGCTTATGGGGGGTGTTGGTGTAAGCCTTTTTCCTATAGGTTTTGGCTACATTAATACATTAGATTACTTAGGGATCTAGAGGCTATTTAGGAGGATTAGTACCACATTCACTAGAATGTGGGATTTCAATATCTCTAAAACCTATAAATACCTCTTTCCCTTTGCATTATTCATTCAATCAACCAATATTCAGTGAGATAGAGAGCTATTGTTATTCTATGTATTCTGATCTTACTTTTACATCCTCATAATGCTATTTTAATCTTGTATCATTTGCATTACTCTCGTGGAGACTCTCTTTATGTAATATTCTCATTTGATGGTTTTAATTGCTTTAAGCTATGTGACGTATGTTTTTTTGACTCACATGATCACTCCGCCATGACCATTCATTTATTTCAATGATCTTGGAAAATTATATTACAATTTTTAGTAGGTCCTACCTCAGCCCACTTTGTAAAATAATTGGTGGCCACCAAAATATACCTTATACCTATGTATGTTGCTACGGGAGTGATCGACCCAAAAACATCAATGGCCTATTTTTTAAAGGGTGCCTATGAAAGAATAGGGATGAGAGGCATCTCATCCCATTAGTTTGGCTTCCATATACACCGGCATATATCACATAAATTTACAAAATCCTTTAAATATTGGAACATGATTAGCCACCATAAGCCTAATTACAACATTTTATGTGTCATTATGTCTCCAGTGTAATGGCCTCTTATGATCCCCTCATGCACCTTTCATAGAATGGAGTCCTTTATGTTCCAAAACTCATCAGCACAAGACATAATCTTAACTTAATTTATATATCTCCCCACTAATGATCTAAAAGTGGGTGATGTAAATGGTGAACTACTTCTTCTCTTTAGTTGTCATGGTCTAGGGCACAAACCTGAACATTAAAAATGTGGCTATCTCCACCAAGTATTAAAAAACATGTTGGAATCTATAGAGTTGTACATTTGACATGTCATCTTCAATGGGCACTGCCATATCACTAGATTTGATGTGGGAAAAATGGTCTAGTCTCAAGTTTTGCTTGCCAAGTTTTACCATAACTAAGAACTATAATTGCTAAAACAAAACTATCCATCTAAAAATGTGCTTATGGAAAATGGACTTATTCATAAGGTAATTAAGTGACTCATGATTGGTGAAAAATATGAATGGGGTCACCAACAAGTATTTCCTAAATTTATAGAGGGTGTAGACCATTACTAGCACCTCGTACTTAATAGTTGTGTAATTTTGCTCTATTGGGGTCAATTTGTGACTTATGAAAGAGATAGGATGATCTATATTAACTTCACTAGTTTTGATAGAATAAAACCATTGAAAAACTAGATTCATCAATATGGACATGGAGTCATCCAATTTGGAAATTGAAGAATAGGTACATTAGTCTACTTGAGCTTAAGAGTTTTAAAGGCATCCTCTTATGTTACACCCTAGTAGAATGGGCGATTTTTGTGTAACAACTTCTCTAGTGGCACTATGATCCTTGAATATCTCCTTATAAACTTTGTATGATATCCAAAATGGCCAAGAAAGGCATGAAAGTCTTTCTACATGGAAGGGATATGGAGCTATAGAATAATAACAATCTTCACAAGGTCGATGAGCAGACCATGTTTATAGATGATGTGCCCAAGCAAGGTTCGAAATGGTGTTGTGAAGATGAAATTATTAAGGTTTAAGGATATATATATATCTATAATTACCTCTCAAATATGAGACATAAGTTATCATAGTGGTCTCTCATGAGCCCATACATAGTCTAATCATCAAGGTACACCTAGAAGAACTTATAGATAAAATCCTTGAATGTAGTGATGACCACTCTGGAAAATATGGTTGGTATATTTTTGAGCCCAAAGGGCATCAAATTATATGAAAAACAACACCATTTTTTATTAAAGGTTATTTTAAGCTTGTCCTCTTATTTAATTTTGACTTGATGGTATCTAGAGAAACCATCAGTGAAAGTATAGATTTTGTAGCTTGCAACTCCATCCAAGACTTTTTTAGTGAATGGAGTCAGGAAGGGGTTAGTGACACAATTGATTTTTAATAGTTAATAATTAACACAAATGTATATTCACCCATCCTTATTAATTATAATCACTATGGGGCTCACTCACTTTGAATTTTACATAGGATATATTACTCTTATGGCCAACATATCATCAATCTCTATTTTGACCTTAGTGCAAAGATTGGGGTTCATTTTGTAGGGGAATTTTTTGACAAGACATGCACCATAATTCTTATTTTTCAAAGGTATGGGTGGGTTCCCTTCATGTATTAGTAATTATGTAAAAAAAATCTTTAAACTCCTTCAAGAGATCCATAATTTGCACTTGCTCTTCATCAAACCATTATGAGAGTAGCAATCTTTGGTTCTCCTTCTATGTTGATATCAACATAGGTGGTTTTGAGTGGCACATGGTAGGGATTATTTATCTCCTAATGTGTGTCCTTTAATTTATTACTCCCCTCAATTGTTTTGATGTGGAGATGAGTAGGTTGTTCCTACTCAGGGGCACTATTATTCAATTGGCACATGATCTTCCTCTTTCCTATCAAGGACATCCAATTTCACACTTGATAGACAAATATATCTTCATCACTTGAGTCACTATTGAGTGCCTAATCCTAAAATAAATTTAGGAGTGTTAATCCTTTCTCCCCAAACATATCTTGTAGGTGATCCTCTTAGATTGTAGTGTCCTAAAACACTACCTATTGAATGACTTGCAATGGCTCGATCAATTTTAGGTTATGTGAAGAAAAAGAGAAGGTGTGCATAAAATTTTCCTTCAAAAAATCCCAACTAGATATCTCATGGTGTGTTTTTTTAAACACATACCAAGCTCATTCCTACATTTTCAAGGTTTAGTAGAAGGTGTGCACCCATAGGTTCTTAGGGGAATTTGCACCATAGTTAGTCCATTTTTTTGCAAAAGTGTATGTTAGATATTATGTCTAAATCAGTTATTCCATTTTTTTTCAAATGGCTACTTTTACATCTTGCCAAGTTGGTAAGCTAGACCTCTGTATTGCCTACCAATGAGTGGCAGTGCTTCTCAAAGTATACACTAGTGCGTTCATCATATCAACTTCCTTTAGGATGTAAGACTCTAAGTCATAGACATATTCTTCTATAGATTTAATCCCCTCATATTGTGGGAGTTTTGTAAGTTTACCTTTTCTCAAGAGAAACATTTTGTTTCCCTTCTTCCTATTTCAAGGGACTCTTTGTGATGCACAATCGATTTGGACCTAGTTACTCCTCATAGGTTTTTATGCCTTAATGCTCACTACACTGTACCCCAACTAGTAGTTTCATAAGATTATTTAATCCATCAGTTGTAAGCTACATTGATAGTGTCTGAGGCTGACTATCCATCATCTTAAAAAAGTACTCCTTAGTTATTGGGGTTGACAGTTTTGGCACCTTACACCATGATGTTGTAGATTTGATTGATCTCATCTTCAAAATCAACACTTTCTACATAAGGAGGTCCTTGGTCAATTGAGAGGGGGATCATAAGCCTCTCCTTAAAATTTTCAAAGGTTATATAACACTTCATAAAGCACATGTTAGCATTATTCACATAGTCCTATGGCCTACCTAGGAGTGTTGGATAATTATCTTTCACAACTAACTCAATCACTTTTAAGTTAAGATGGAACTCTATGCCCATAATATATACAATGGTGCCCTTTAGAATTTTTATTGGTTGTGTCCTAGATTTTTTGGCCATGAAAAACACATGAGGGAAAGGCCTCAAGGCTAGCCTACGCATCTTCTCCCATGCATTCCCTATCAATATATTGACCTTGGCACCTATGTGCATGAGAACATCACATATAGACCATCTATCAATGGTGGAATTCACCAAGAGATCTTGAGCATACTCTACATTTTATGTATGCTTAACCTCTCACACCCTTTCCATGTGTGGTGTAGTAATTTCAACTAGCTTCGGCCTAGCATGATCTAAAAGCAAATTCTTCAATACAGGAAACATCCCTTTTATTTGTAGGAGGTGAAAGATCTCTTTTAGATTTTATACCTCAATTTCTTGGTTATCTTATTTCTTATGGGAGGTAATAACTTGCACCTCTAGATCTCACACCAATTGGAGTTCTCCTAGTAGGATTTGAATGACACTCATGGCCTATTACAAGACATCCTTATAGTGCATAGGGTTAGGGTAAGGCATAGATTTGGGTTTCATCCACGTGATGTGCTTAGTGTAGCTTGGTTCCCCATATTCTAGGCACAACTTTATATTAGTACAACTAACAACTGAGTGGTGAACCCACTATGAGTTGTTGCATGTACCTTGAATTTCTTGGTGCTAGTCAGTTGTGCTTTCAAAGCCCATCTATCCACTTTTAGATCACATAAAATCATTCTTATGCCTTTATATACATTAGGTCAGCCTTGGATTAAATTTGTATACAAGTTGGGTCATTCATCAACCTTGTGTGTTCCTTGAAAATACCCACATATTAGATGTGTTGGACAGTAATGCTGATAGTGCTCAATCAAAATGCACTTGTAACGCGACCATAGTGGGAATATTCCTCCACCACATCTTCCACCCTATGCTTTGGCAAATCTTTGCATCCCATATCCTATATTCTACTATCCATAACCCTCATTTCCTTATATTACTTACCCTCTAGTTGCTATAGTTATTTGTCATATGTTTTTCTCAATATTTTCATGCATCTCATTGATGTGATAGTTAATTTTGGTATAAGTGTATACATCACAGAAATAATAATATATGGTTATGTTAACCTAACTATCATGTTATAACAAAGGGCAATTATGAACATCATGCACCTTGTAATAAAAATCACAACTTTGAAGCAATGTGTGCACATTCATTCAAGGAAAGTTATTCCTATTATGGCCTTTTGTATCATAGTTGGTGTACCATAATATTCTTTGAGAATATTATGATGAACTAGTGATTAGTTTTTGGAGTTGGATGGCTAAGGATGTAATCTATGCCTCCATGATTGGGCCAATCCCTATGTTATCACTTTCAACTACATTGGATCTAAGTGTAGCCTCAAAATTTTCATGAGGGTCCACAAATTTGGTCATGGAAAGTGCCCTTCTAAATGGCACTAACAGTCCCCCTACAAACCATTGTGCATGTTAGGAGGGGTGAATATCATAAGGAAGCTTTTAGGGGAGAGTTCTAAATCTAGAATTGTATAGGCACATACTCTTTGATAATCCTTGGCTAATCTCCTTGAGCATGATGATGCTCTACTACTCAAACTTAAGAATACCAAATTCTTTCAAGAATGCTTCCTTCAAAATGTCATAATCAATCATATCCTAGTTAGGATCAAATTTACTATACTAGGTAAGAGTGTGATCAAGAAAAGTTGTCATGAATTTCATTTCCTTATAATCTAAATGGGTTATGGCTCGAGCATACCATTGAAGCTCACATTTTAACACATGCTCTATGTCATTCTCTACACCATGATATTATGGCAAGTGCATTACCAGTTTGTAATATTTTTGCTATGGGGAGCATTGGCATCTAAAGCACTTGCCCCCATGGTACTTATCTTGGTGGTGGTCCTCCAATGTCTCTAGTCACTAGGTTGGGTGTTGACCCCATTGTTGTGGTTGTCACTGTTAAAGTTGATGGTATGATGCTACTCACTTGTGGTGCAGGGCCACTTTTTGTGGGCTATTTCCCAGTCTGTACAACTGACATTTGTTGAACTAGAATGTTTGTGCTCATGTTTTGTGTTGTCAAACTAGCACCTAAAGATCTAGAGGAATCCTCATTTAGATCCTTGTAAGGAACAACTTATTTAATCAAAAAATTATACTCTAAATTTGTAAACTAGTTAAAGTCAATGTGGACAATAAGGTCAGTTATCACTCTTTTTTATTCTCATGGGAGATCTAGTACAACTATCACCATAGGTTCAGAGGGGGTAGTTTATAACATATCTTTAATGGTTAAATTTTGTAGGGATGTAATGCATTCTTCACCTATCAATAATTAATCTCAATTTATGGCTTTATTATTCCTCTCCTCACATTGTTGTAATTCAAGGGATCCTTCCCCATGCCTTTCTTTCTTTCTACGGGTTCTCTCAGCACTTATAAGTTATAGATATTCCATCAACCTACACCTTCATTTGTTATAAGTCTATCACCTAAGATCTCAAGTGTCAATCTGTTCATCATCTTCCATTGTGCTTCATATACACATCCCTTTCTTCCCCATTTCACTGCTCATATACAAAATGATTTTAGACATACATTATTATGGCTTTAAATACATAATCCACCATCAATTTATTAAGATTTGTGTTGAATTCTTTCACAAACTTGGCTCTGGGATCATGCAAGAATTGATACTCTACTTCTTTAGGGTAGGAGTACATTGATACTATGAATTCAAACACGTAACTATTTAGCATTCCTTATCACCATCTGTATATAGCTCTAGTCCAAGTGGCATCAAGGTTCTCAAGCTTTTATAAGTGCTCCTTCATCCAATCAAGGCACTATCTATAGATTCATCTTTTATGGTTTGCATAAGCAACTAAACATTGGTACACATGATTAGGTAGTTTGAAAAATAAGACCTCATATAGAGCATCATAGAATTTATTTTGGACCCACTTCCTTGGCTTCTATTCTTTATAGGATGGATGCTTCGGTGCAAAGCTATCTTTCACCTATTCTAGCTAGTGCTCTATGTTCTCAAGGGAGAGTCAGAGCATTATTATTTTGCACCATTGTAGTAATAAAATTCAACATAGGTCCCAACAATGGAACCAAAATGTTTTAGAAAATTTATATTACTTAATTCATTTCCTTAGTCAAGCACTTATCTAGTTGTCCAAGTCAATTCTAGACTTTTTACATCTAGGCAAAAACATGGACTAATCATATAACACTCAAAGTTTGTCACTTCTACCATACTGACACAAATTCACATAAGGTGTAAACCTTATGCACTTACCCAAAGCCCAATAGAGAAAGAATTGGGGCCCGTGTTGGCTAGTCATGCCATTATACAACTCATTCTAAAAGGGACTTGGTTATCATCACAATGGCATTGGTAAGTTCAATTGTGTAAACCATTATGGGTGAAGTCTGATATTCTATAGGTACAAATCCTATTCAAGGATCTCATTCTAGGCATAAGGGTGCAAGCCTATATTGGGCTAGTCTTAGGTTATTAAGGGTGCAAGACTTTGTGTTACTAAGCTAAGTGTCATTAAAGCACTTGGGTGGATAAGGGCATTGATTATATCAAGGGGTTCATGCTCAAGCTAGTGCTTCTAGCACAAGTGTCAAAGCTTGGGCACATGCCCTTTCCTACACTTAGGCTATTTTTCAATTTATGTTGATGTCATGATTTAACATAGAGATGCCATTAATGACTTGGATTCTTTTCATAACAACACATTCATATATCTAAATTACACTACTATAACTATTACATTTAAGTTGCATTCAAAGAACCTTGTGATAACCATATAAACTAGATCAATACATAGATATGTGCAATGCCATTCTTCTGTTACCAAGGTTCAAATAATAGAGTTCATATTAATAGAAATAGAGCACCTACCCATCTAAATAACTATCAAATTAGAGGCTCAAAAGTGAACTTGGGCACTAAAAGATATATATTCATATGTATCCATGCTAAATATAAGTTTTAATGGTGGTTACTTCACTAGGCCTAGAACCAATTCTATAGAGCTTCAATATCTCCAAAGTTCCTTTTTGCATACTAGTTTGAGCTTTGTTTTATATAACTTAGGAGCATCTTCTTTCCAAGGTGGAGGGTGCACATTAAGTACTAAGTTGGAGCCTTGGTTGATCATTTTTATGGCTCCATCTTTTTCACTCTAGTTGCCACATGTAGATACTTATGAAGATACCCCACAAAATTTGGGCACCAATTAATCACCTGCTAGCTGGCACAAGATGAGCATTGATTCCTCTAATTGGTGTAAAAGATACCAAAATAGTAATCATTCCACATGATTGCCTCATGCTGAGATGTTTGCTAAGTTGGTGTGGGTCCAAACTTAGACAAAAAGGGGCCCAACATTATAACCTAGGATCTTAAATGTAGGAGCCTCCTCTTGATGGTGTGTTATAACTTAAGGGTTTATTGAAGGATTAGAGAAGCTTAAAAGATGCCTTAGGTACTCATCAAATTTCTAAATTTGAATGAGCATAAGAGAAGGTTCATGAAGGATAGTAGGTTGAGATTGAGGAATAATGAGTGAGGATTTCATAAAATCAATCCTTTTTTGATGGCTTATTACAAGTTGGAGAAAGTTAGGAACACAAGATGAATTTTTTGGGATTAGACATGGTGATTGAGGTTTAAGAGATTGAAATTATTTCTCTTCCCATCTTAATAGTATATCCTCCATACATTGATTCAAATAATTTTTTTCAAACCTTTCATTGGTTAGGACATGATGATTTCCCCTCTTAAAGTCTACCCACTCACTCCTTAAAAATTGTATTGAGTCCCTTAAATTTTGAATGAGATGAATATGAACAACTCAACCAAATTTTACACCTCCATATACTTTTCTCATCACCATTTCATTATTATACATCTTCATGAGTAGATAAGAATATTGATCTGTATTAGCTTGGATTTGCCTAGCTATGCATTCCTCATTATCCCTTAACTCTTATTGATGGTAAGCATGATAGGACTGATATGAAGGCTAACAAGCTTGGTAAGGTTGATGAGGAAAGGAGGGAGGATGTTACTCTTGATATCAAGGCTAGTCACATTGATAGTTAAGATCATGTGGAAGGCAAGTAAGCTCATTATAGGGTTGGTATGGATTAACATAAGACCAATTTGGTTTATTAGGATACTGATAAGGACCAATATGCTACTGATAGGGTTCACCAACTTGGGTAAAATAGAATTCTACTCTAGATTCATCCATCAAACCTCATGAGAAAGATAAAATATAAAGATTAATTGCTTGTAAGAATACCTGGGATGTTAAAACTATATAATTTTTCTTAGAGTCACCATTGGTGCTTGTTTTTATGCCTCCAAAGGATGATATAATAAAAAACACACCAATCACTCTTTAATGGATGAAGTATCTTGGTCCCACTAGGTGTTCCCAAAATGTTATCATCAAAAGTTTCACCCTTGAGGAGGTTATTCAAGGCTCCTCACTTAAGTGACAATAAAGAGACACCTCTAGGCTATGGGCGGCCTAATCAGTGAAGTGGATCTCTAGTTAGGGATAACTCCCTTGATGTTATCACCCTGAACTACTACTATACCTATTAATTGAAAGGAAAAAAGGGGTAAGAGAAACTGAAAGTAAACTAATCTAGGGAGGTGATGCACCAAGTTAATACCCTCCACTTGACCATCATGTAATAAGAACATGAATTAGGCTTGAATCTGATCACACTACTAATAAGGAGGTCATAGATAATGTATTGAATGAGAGGGATAGTCAAGAGGTCTAAGAAATACACCAATGACTTAAATATACTTCCAAACTTTGTAAAGCTACGTCAAACTCACCATGTGACCTAAAAAAAGAGAATATATTTGAAAAGAGGTAGGAGAGGACAAATGAGAGAGAGAGTGAAAGCATTACTACTAAAATTCATAAACAATCACACAAGTACACTATTTGAAAGCATAAGATAAGGTAAAAATCATATTTATTCAACATTTAAAGGCATAGTATAAGTGTTTATTTGAGTATGTATTTGTCATCCTTAGCCAAAGGATCCATAACAAGCCATTAAATGCTATATATATAAGAAAAAGTGAGAGAGATAGAGAAAGAGGCATATGAGTAACTCCAATGACAAGTTTCATCTCTTGAGAAAATAGGTTACAAGTAAGAAGACTGAAAATAATCAGTTGTGAAGCTTTTCATCAACAAGTGTATGCTTGATCTAATGACATTTCTCTCAAGATGACATGGAGTTACTTCATTGCCTTGGTGACTCATCTATTTGATTTGAAATTACCCACTTGGGGTCATTATGGGTTGAAAAGTCACATTCCTAGAGTCTAACTAATTGAAATACATTATAAATCTTTTTAAGGTCTAAATTAAATCATCTCTACATGTTTGTTTTGTAATCTCTCTCATCATTCTCATGTTTTCTCTCTAGCTAGGCTTATTCTTTGTAACCCTATTTTAGTGAAAAGCTCCTTGGTTTGAGATATATATATATATATATATATATATATATATATACTTTGTAACCCTATTTTAGTGAAAAGCTCCTTGGTTTGAGATATATATATATATATATATATATATATATATATATATATATAGTCTAGGAAAAAAATGTATATTTTGGCACCCATTATCCCCTTATATCTTTAACCAAAATTTCATGATTTAACTCTCAAGGTAGACCTATTTTCTCTCTCTCTCTCTCTCTCTCTCTATATATATATATATATATATATATATATATATATATATATATATATATATATATATATATATATACGCCAATTATGCCTAATGCAAACCCTCAATAATGTAGAACGTACAAAGCCATATAGTAACACTCCAAAAACTTAAAAATAATTTAGGGTACATTAAATTAGATATTTTTAAAAATTTTAAAGTCATTCCAGTGGATAAAACTCAAGTTATTCAAGTTTTTCACTTTTTAGCCCTAGTTTGCACATGCATAGGCTTAGGGAGGATGAAGGCTTAAAAAATAAATATTTTGATCTTAGGAGTGTTTAAAATAAAATTAAATATTTTTTGGGGTATTCATAATCATTACACATACCCTTAAAGTGTTTTTTTTCCTTTTTAAATCTTATGTACCCTTCAAACAAGCTAAAAGGGAGTATACTATGTGTAAAAAGGATTGTGTAGGTAATTGTAGGTGTTCTTGGTCATTTGGATCATATTATGATATTAAAAACTTGAATTTATGGTATATTATGGAATATATACACTATATTTATCAATAAAAAATCATTAATTCAATTCAAACCTTTCATCATTCTTTGTGTTCTTGCAAACAAGCTCCCAAAAGGAGCAATTAGCAGGCTTTGTATGCCTTCATTAGTTTTAATGTTTATAGAGGTGAAACATAAGGTTGTTTTTAATTGGTTTTTATATTTATATATTTCATAAAATTTTAAAAATATTCCTATGGGATCCATATTCATTTACATCTTCCATCCTTACTTTTTGTACAGGGTTTGTCTCTCATGCTTGAAAATGTAGACCTATAAGTCTACAGACCTACAAGTTTGCATTTTATTATATTTAAGATATTGAAGATTTTAATAATTAGTAAATTTGGTCTTGAATCCATATTATTTAAATTTTACACCAAATTGAAAGTTTAAAACCCTCTTTAATAACCTCAAATGATCTTCAAAAGGGAAGTTCTTTACATGGAAGATTGCAAGCACTCATCCAGACTATGTATAGCCTTTTTTGGCATATTAGAGACATTTGAAAACTTATGTGAATAATAAATGTTTTTTAAAGATGTATTTATAATTCATTATTAAATTCAAATGTTTTAAAACCCTCTATTATGGGTAAAATCACAAAATTCCTTGGTAACTTCTCATGATTTGGAGATAGGCATGTTTATGCATTTTTAAGATAGGGTTTTGTATCAAACACCATTATGATATCCATATTTGACTAGGAATTTAAAATTATAAGCCTATAATAGATAAAAATAGTATGATGGTTACCCAACCTTTACTTCAAGGCCTCAACATACTCAAGATTGAGTATTATGAGCTTGGTTTAGGTTTGCACTTGAATTTCTTGAAGCCATATAAGTCATCCTTATTTACTTAGGCCTATTTAACCATTTTACAATTGTAAAATCCATGAAAATACCTATGAAATGAATTATTAAATACCACAACACTTCTTTATTGGTTTAAGAGTATTCTAACACTAGTTAAGAAGGCTTACAGACCTCAAAACCCTAAAAACTAGCTCCAACAGGGAATCTTTTAGGCCATATATCTATATAATTTATTCCACACATTAAAATTAGTGAATAAAGTTCCCATGGGTGTGAAAATATCAAACAAGTGTTTACAAGACTAAACAAGTGCATTAGGACCTTTTAGAGATCAAAACTCAAGTTTTGGGTTTCTAGGAGGGTTTAGAGGAGTTTAGACTCTTAAGGATTGTTCACGGAGTACAAAAATTATCCCATTTTATTAATAGAACAATATGGAAGTGGATGGACCTCAATAAATTTCCCTAAGTGCATTTGGTCCCATGCACCTACCCATCATACTACTGACCAAAGTTTTGAATCCTCTTGAACTTCTTGTGAAGGTTTTAGGTAGTTTCAAAGTGACAATCCTTCTTAGCATTAGTTCATAGAATTTTGGGCTTTTATGAGCAAAAAAATTCCAATAATATCATGCTAAAAACCTTATCCATATTGTACATTATTCAAGGTTCCATGCAAATATTCAGGAGAATTCTAAGCACATAAAGGACCTTCATGAGTTGGCAAACCTATGTATGGAGATCAAGAAGGATATTTTAAGTTTTAAATACCATAAAAATTCACATATTGGTTTAAAAATTATTGGGTGAGGTTTTAAACACTTCAATTGTTCTCTAAATTTCATTTTTATGTAGTATTATCATCTTTTTTGCTCTCTTTCTGCTTGGTAGACCTAAAATCCACCATTTGGAGACCTTTTGCTCACCCACCTGCTTAAATATGACATGATGATGGTAGGTAAAAGTGTTAAAAGGTTGGGAGGACCCTTATGAATCTTCAACAATTCTCACCCTACTTCAATGAGTTCAAACTTTTAGCCATACTATCCAAAACTAATCCTTAAGGGTTTTAGTAGGGTTTAAGACCAACCTACCTTCTTAACAATAATTCATAAGCCTAGCCCTTTGAAATCCTGAATAATGCATGAAATATTAAGGTCATTAGGACCCCCATATTTTTCAAAGATCTTGGGTACTAACTCTCTCTCTCTCGTATCCATACCAAGCATCTAAAAATAAACATTATGAGCTTGCCAAGAGCTTGATGGAAGAAATAAAGTGTTTTTTGCATGATTTGGACTTGTGTAATCTTCCTGAGGATGGATTTAACCTATAAAATATGAAGAGATACCTCTTGAGGAATTTACACCTATAAATGAGCCATCCAAATATATACACATGACTAAATTACCCTCTTTTGGCATTGAAACTATAATAACTAACCATTTTTATGATCTGAAACTATAATATTATGAAATGCTTGCCAAATTAATGTTAGAAACATTATCACAATCATTTTTAAGTGTATTACTACATAATTTACACCTTTTAGGGTTTTAAATTAGTCTTTGATAAGTTTACACATGTTAGTGATGCATAAAGAAGGTTTAAAATGACTCATTAGCCTTGGATATAGCATGAAACATATGAGACATCAAAGGACCTTATTAAACATGTTAATAACTCAAAAAATACCCCCTACCCCAACCCTTTATATTAACCTTAATGAATTTTTCAAGGAAAATACATTAGAAGGCTTAAATACTCAACAAACATATTTACCTTAACTTTTCCAAAAGAACCTTAAACTTTGCTAAACACAAAAAAGAGACCATCCTAAATGACTATTTGAAGACCCTAGATGGCTATCAAAAAAGTTAAAATTGAGATAAAAACAAGTTTTTTATTAATCCCACCTATGCTAGCCACATTTGGCTAATAGTAAGGTACAAAGAAAACAACCCAAAAATGTAAGTAAAGCATAATAGGCACTGTTAAGAACATCAGACATATATAAGGTAAAATAAGAACATGGAAAAAGAAATTAGACACAAGGGAATCACACTAATAATAAAATCACATAATGCATATACGTAATATAGACATAATAACATGGAAATATTAAATAAAATAAAGGTATGCAAGAACATAAAACACATAGTAGAATCCAACACATAAACATATTAAGAACTTTAGGCATGATATAAAAAAAAGTTATAAGCAAATTAATCACATAAGTAAACCATCAAAGTAAGCACATTGGAGACATATATGAATATAAACATTGAACATGAAATAATTATAGTATCCATGTATGAAATCGAACATATAATAAATTCATATACATTATCATATTAGTAAAACTAAAGAAAATATGCATATAAGGATATTATACACATAATAGAGATAGGTACATATAAACATCAAGATCATAAACACATGAGGCATCTATTAAATAAAGTATGAAATTATATGAATCATGGAAAGGTAGAGAGACACAATCATATAATTCATATATTAGTGAGTGCAAAAAGTTAATGGACTAAAAAGTGGAAACACAAAAAAATGTTTTTGGAAAGGTGTATGGAAAGTGAAATGAATATCTATCCTAAATGAATAGGCTTAGATATCCAAACAAAAAAAATGATCCATCCTAAATGGATATCATTTTTTGATGGATATTCATCATAAATGGATATTCATTCTAGAAGGATATTTGTTTTGAAATATATATCCATTTTGGGAAGCTTTATATATGTGTTATATATTTAATAAAATAAACATTTAAGTTTAAATTTAACAATAAAAATAAACATTTAAGATTAAATTTTCCTTTATATTACATTTAGGTTTAATATAAAGGTAAATGTAAACTTATATTTTAAATTTGTTTTAATAAATATAATAAATGAGGGTGACTCTAGGTCTTCTAAAATTAGTTTCAGAGTTATAGGAGTTATGGTTTAGATGATAGTTTTTAAAAATTCAACAAGGTCAGTACTTAATCATTTTCAGCATTGTATTATTGAATAAAAGGTTCTTTGGGTGTGAATTTTACACGTGGCATTTATTTTAGGCAAACCAATGGTCATTTTGAAGGTTTTTGGGCCTTCCAGATTGATTTATAATGTTTTTAAGAGTTCTAGATGTGTCAAAATTGAATTTTACAAACCTCACATCTCTCAGAGATAGTGAGAGTTAAGAGTATATTGACACATGAATTCACATCCACACTAGTTGAATACATCTTAAGGAAAGTTAGCCTTGGATATAGCATGAAACATATGAGACATCAAAGGACCTTATTAAACATGTTAATAAATCACAAAATACCCCCCTACCCCAACCCTTTATATTAAACCTTAATGAATTTTTCAAGGAAAATACATTAGAAGGCTTAAATACTCAACAAACATATTTACCTTAACTTTTCCAAAATAACCTTAAACTTTGCTAAACACAAAAAAGAGACCATCCTAAATGACTATTTGAAGACCCTAGATGGCTATCAAAAAAGTTAAAATTGAGATAAAAACAAGTTTTTTATTAATCCCACCTATGCTAGCCACATTTGGCTAATAGTAAGGTACAAAGAAAACAACCCAGAAATGTAAGTAAATCATGATAGGCACTGTTAAGAACATCAGACATATATAAGGTAAAATAAGAACATGGAAAAAGAAATTAGACACAAGGGAATCACACTAATAATAAAATCACATAATGCATATACGTAATATAGACATAATAACATGGAAATATTAAATAAAATAAAGGTATGCAAGAACATAAAACACATAGTAGAATCCAACACATAAACATATTAAGAACTTTAGGCATGATATAAAAAAAAGTTATAAGCAAATTAATCACATAAGTAAACCATCAAAGTAAGCACATTGGAGACATATACGAATATAAAAATTGAACATGAAATAATTATAGTATCCATGTATGAAATCGAACATATAATAAATTCATATACATTATCATATTAGTAAAACTAAAGAAAATATGCATATAAGGATATTATACACATAATAGAGATAGGTACATATAAACATCAAGATCATAAACACATAAGGCATCTATTAAATAAAGTATGAAATTATATGAATCATGGAAAGATAGAGAGACACAGACATATAATTCATATATTAGTGAGTGCAAAAAGTTAATGGACTAAAAAGTGGAAACACAAAAAAATGTTTTTGGAAGGGTGTATGGAAAGTGAAATGAATATCTATCCTAAATGAATAGGCTTAGATATCCAAACCAAAAAAATGATCCATCCTAAATGGATATCATTTTTTGATGGATATTCATCATAAATGGATATTCATTCTAGAAGGATATTTGTTTTGAAATATATATCCATTTTGGGAAGCTTTATATATGTGTTGTATATTTAATAAAATAAACATTTAGGTTTAAATTTAACAATAAAAATAAGCATTTAAGATTAAATTTTCCTTTATATTACATTTAGGTTTAATATAAAGGTAAATGTAAACTTATATTTTAAATTTGTTTTAATAAATATAATAAATGAGGGTGACTCTAGGTCTTCTAAAATTAGTTTCAGAGTTGTAGGAGTTATGGTTTAGATGATAGTTTTTTAAAATTCAACAAGGTCAGTCCTTAATCATTTTCAGCATTGTATTATTGAATAAAAGGTTCTTTGGGTGTGAATTTTACACGTGGCATTTATTTTAGGCAAACCAATGGTCATTTTGAAGTTTTTTGGGCCTTCCAGATTGATTTATAATGTTTTTAAGAGTTCTAGATGTGTCAAAATTGAATTTTACAAACCTCACATCTCTCAGAGATAGTGAGAGTTAAGAGTATATTGACACATGAATTCACATCCACACTAGTTGAATACATCTTAAGGAAAATTTGGTGTTTAAATATAAATTTTCAAAAGATAAGTTTAGTTAAAGTGACTTGATTGACCCCAATTTACAACATGAGAGCACCATTTATTTTTTTATCATGATCAAATGTTAATATTTGAGAAATTTTAAATTAATAAGCTCCAATTGGGTGAAATTGAATAAAATTTTGTATATCTTTAGGGCCTCATCTATTCAAATTTATCAAATACATAAATTTGATCACAAAATAACAATAAATGGTGCTAATCACCTTGATATATCTGAAAATCACATAATTAATTCATAATTTAATTAAGTTTTCACAAATAATGATTTTGATCATAATATAATGACAAATGGTGCTCATATGTAGCCATATTTCCCTATATCCACCTATGTCTATATGATTGCACCTAATCTAACCTATATGACTTTATGATAATCATTAAGGGGTGACATTAGGGTATCATTAAGGATGATGTTATTATCATATTTAAATATAATTTAATGGTTTGGGGATCAATTTTCAACCACATAATGTAATTTAGGGCTTAGTTTTCCCCAATTGTGTCTCTGATTGAACGTATTACTCTTTCAATTCAATGATGGAAGTAATTTGGGGCCTAATTGAGCCCTATGAACCTAATTGAAACCTGATTTAACTTATTTAGGAATAATGGAGTTTTATTCCTTTTTCAATTAAGGGTCTGGATTAATAAATTAGTATAGAATATAGTAATAAATACAATCCTAATTTATGCAACTATTTATCTATTTCATCTTTTTAAAAATAGTAATAAATAAGAAGAAATATAACTTAGCTAGAAAATAGACTGAGACAACTGATACAGATGTTGAAAATGGTTATGTAGGACTCAGAAGGTGTCATAGACCTAAATCTTGTTTTCATTTGGTGAAAGGATAAGAGTGCTAAAAATCGGATACTTTGGTGTCTAGTATTGTTGTCCTTTTTTGCCACTACTATCCAAACTAATCACAGAGACCTAAAACTTTTTGGGTAGTTGCATTGTGCTTACATGAGTGTGCCTATGAAAAATTGATCATTGATTGTCAATGTAACTCACTGTGGATCTGATTTTGTCTTCAACCCTAACCTTCCATCATGCTTGATAAAATGATATTTAAGTCACTTGAGAAAGAGGGGGGTTAGTGTGTAAGATGTACGAAACATACAATCCACACCACTTGTGTGAGCATGCTACCTACATACCAATACTTTAAAGAGGGATCAAGCCATATGTAGTTCTCCCACGTAATGTGCTTTGTGCAACAGTGTGATGCAGATGAAAATGCTAATTTGATAGTGTTTGAGGTGGCTAGGGACTGGTATGAAGATTTGAGTATGTTTGTAGTTATGTTGGTTGACTATGTGCAAAGAATATGGAAGTTTGCCTTAGTTTTTTTTATTTTTATTCTTTCTTAATTTGTAGGTTTGGTCATCTCCTTTATAAATGAGCTTTGAGTGAGCTTCTATAGGGAAAAATTAGTCATGGTTTAGATGTATTCATGCTAGGATGACTTAAGTAATGATAAGGACTAGAAGATAATTACTATTGGGGATCAAAGTGAAAATGGATATGAGTGATAAAAAGTGGATGATTTGGTGTCTGACACTATATTCCAAGGGGTGATCTTATCCTATAAGCTTGAGACCTAGGGGAATAAGATTGGCATAGGGAATATTATCTAGTTAAGGTAGAATCAAGGTTTAGAAGGTTTTAGATGATTGGTAGTGAGAAAAAATGTGTCTATAAGGGTAATAAGAGCATGAAAAAGGATATATGGATGGGGTGTCACAAGCCACACTCAAACTACCAATTTGAACATTTTATATGACTACATTTCCCCCATTTATTCTAGTGATATAGTAAAGAAAAATACTAGGATAAAGGAAAAATAGAAAGCATACCTAAACTTACTTGAAAGGGTGAAGTCCATGAAGATGTGTGATGTTGAGTGTGCATATAGAGAGCATAGTGTGAAGCATAAATATATAATAAAAAATAAGGAGTAGATCAGTTCTTACTAGACATGCTATGTATAAAATAAAAAACTTATAAGGGATGGGTAAATGAGAGAGGAAGAGAAAGGAATGAATACACCTCATCAGGTATGTGAACCAATACAAAACTTATTGTGATGTTAAGTGATGTTAGGTATGTGATGTACCAAGAGTAATATCATGAATAGAGTTGAGTGCTCAATTCCCTAAGGGTGGCTCAAGAATAAAAAGGCTAGCCCTTTGGCTCCATCATCACCCACTATGTAGTGAACCTATGTGATCATGTGTGTGTTAATTGATGTTTAGATTGTGTGTCTAAACCCTTTGAGTAAGTTCTTAAAAATACAAAGGCTAACTAGTCCTTTGGCTCCATCATTGCCCACTAAGTGTGAACTATGAACTGATACTAGTATGAATGTGTGTTGTATGAGATGGCTCATGAAGCCCATGAATTATCTATAATCTGATAATGTGTCATGGATATTTGAATGTGTATTGAGGACTAGGCCAATCTTGGCCACTCTGAAAGGTGGAGATTAGGCTTGTATGAAAGCCACTTTGAAACTAAGAACTAGGTTTATATGAAATCCACTTTAAAATGATGCCAACCACTTATAAATGGAATAAGACACATAAATGCTAAAAATACCTGGGTAATATAATGAATTAACTAGAAAGAGAATATGGCAAATGTGTTGCATACATTACCCCCAATCGCTAGTGTTCATAACATGGATTCTGATCTAGAAGTTATACCAACTACCTAATTTGAAACTAGAAGCAAGAGCCATCATGCCATGCAAGATGCCCCCTATATATGGATAATCTGAGTAAAACTATATTGAAACTACCCAATATAAACCAAACTATAGCTAAAAAAATTATAGTTAACTTTACCTTTCTATCTGTTTTTGAAAATTCAAGGTTTTTAACTATTTGGATAAGAGCACCAAAAAGTGGACACTTTGGTGTTTGACACTATGGTCTAAATATGGTGCTCTTTTCATTTAATCTATTTCTAATGACTATTTTATACTCATTACTATTTTTCTAGTCTATTCTACATGTTTTGAATTTTGATTACTATTCTGAGTATTTTGGAAAACTAATTTTGACTGATAGAAGGCTTTGATCTCTATGAAAAAACCTCTACATGTTTCCCTCTCTTCTAAGGGTAGGAATGAAGAACCTAAAATGATTATACTTGGAAGAAAGAGCCCTATGAGTGTGTTATGATAAAAAATACATGATATAAAAATGATAATCCAAAAGATATCTCAAGATATAACATAGTTTGTATTAGAGATTGTTAGATCAATAGGGGTATGCCTAGATAGATGTAACAATGTAATAGTATGTGCAATATACTAAACTAAAACTAGAAACATGGTTAGTTTTTAAGGAGGAATGGAACATGATGTCCATCATGGGATCCAAGAAGGAAAAATAATGCATGATGTGGATCATGGAATTGCAAACAATTGAGAAGAAACAAACACACAAGGAAAGAATCAAGAAGCATACAAAAAAGGCCAAGGGACCAAGAAAATAAGGGATATGGTCACATGTCACTCAAACTAGAAAAGAAAGCATGTAATGCATGTTTAAATTCACACATACACATATAATTACAAAAAAGTAATATTGGCATGAAGGCTGTAAGCACATACAAGAGTACAAGCTAAGGACATTGGGAAATGTCCTACAACACACACAAGAAAAAAAATAGTAACCAAGAGATACAAACACATCTAGCTACTCAAAGAAATAAATGAAGGCATTTAAATGTTGGAGATACTATCACATCTAACTAATTAAATAAAGAAGTGAAAGTATGTAAAATATGTAGTACAAGACTATGTAGATGTTAAGAAATACATAAGTGCTATATACTAGTGAGTGTTGATAGAATAATTTATGTAAAATAGTAATTAATGTACATCAATATGATAAGTAGAGTGTGTGGTGTAGGAATGACATAAAATGGATGGTGTAGTCATGTAGAAGATGCCTTTGGTGGGTAGATATGTTGATGTATGTATTGAATGTAGAAGTAGGATTTCCCTTCAATAGGTAGAGTGAAGCAATCAAGGATCTGGGTGTCACTGCACACATTCAAAGAAGATCAAATGAAGCATGGTAATGTAGATAAATCAACATACAATAGTATAAAATAACAAAATGTAAGTCTAGCATGGTAGTAGAAATGTAAAGCATGGATAATGCATCATTTGAAAAGTTTTTGGTGTTTTGAGTTATTTGAATGTTTTTGTAATTTGACATGTTACATTATTTTTGGTATTTTGTAATATTTCTATGTACAAGTAATCATAAGGAAACTATGTATAAGAAAGTGAAAATAAAATATGTACAAGTAAGCTAAGAAATTATGATACTAACTGATGAGTCTCATAAGAGACTCCCTATCATGTTTTCTTGTATTAAGAAGAGGGATCATGCATGATCTTGAAGCATGATGGAAGGGTTGAGACTGTGACTCTAAAAGCTATGTATGCTATAAATGCTCTAAAATATCTATAGTGGAAACTAATTATGGGGTCCCCCTATAACTATGAGAAGTGGATGCAACTATGGGGCTCTTAGGGACCCATATGGTAGTAGAAGAAGCTCAATGAAAATGTGTTCTATGTGTATAGGCATGAGACCTTAATGATGCGACCCTAGGTGTGAATATTGTAGCTAGAAACTATCTAAAGTCTTGAAACTATCATTGATATAGTGGTTTCTCTAAGAGAGGCCTCTGTCAAAGTGTATAAAATCTTTGTGTTAACGAGGGAGGCCTAGACTATGTCTGTATCTCAAATGGAGGAAGAAATGTAACTAGTGGAGGAGCTAAAACTGGTGACTATAGAGTAGTATATGGTTCTGAAGTGGGGAGTGGTAAATTATATGTAACTCCACCAATTATAATAACTTGATTAGTGTGAATGTATTTCATGCATTTGTGAACTATAGAAGGTACTGCATGAAGTTTCTAGATCCATGGTTAACCAAGAAACATGTCAAAGACTCCTATAATAGGAATAATAATAAATGGTGTGGACACATGTGCTAGACCAACCTGTAGAGGAAGTATAATCTCACCTAATGAACTCTATATGTTCTCACTAAATCCATTGATAACTATGTCTATCAGGGTGATATCTTTCTCTGAATATCCCAAATGATGAAGTAATGTCATAGTGCACATGTTCACACTAGTTCCATTATCTATGAGAACACTATGAATGGGATGGTGAGCAATGTAAGATTTGATAAAGAGTGCATAGTAATCTAAATCATCCTCAACTATCTCCTAATCTGAAAAGGAGATCGAAGGTCAAGTTAGAACTCTAAAATTATACATACCAATCATGTTGCTCAAAGGATGTGAAGCATATGAAGGTGCCTAGTATGTAGCTAGTGGAGGGTGTGCATGATATGCATAGTGAACACTTGGTGTGCTCCCTATCTCCTATTTATAATGCTATGGGAAAAGATCTGAGAAAAGTTTGAGTCATGTCCTATGTTTACTTTACTTGAGGAGGCTCAACTAGAGTGCCAAGATCAATAAGGTTACCATCTATCAAGTCTTATATCTTGTGTTGTAAACTGATGCATCTATTCATTCTATGGCTTGGTGTCCTATGAAAATCATAGAGTGCATTTTGATCATATCTTAATGGAAGAGGCTTTATTGTATCAACTTCACAAATAGAGGGAGAGATAGGATATTACATTCTAATAACTACTGTAAGACTCTAGTTGGATATACTGGTAGATTGGTAAAGGCTCACTGAAGAGGTGTTGATAAAACCACTCACTAAGGGGGCTCTGAAGCTGCATTAACTGTAGGTTTATTTTAACTTTTTCTATCATTAACCTTTACTTTATATGGGACTTTACTATTACTCTTGTTTGTTGTTTCTGATATGCTTGTGTACTTGAGTTTTCCCATCGAAAGTAATTTGAATACCATTTCCTTTAGTGTATGACATAACTCAGTGAAGGAAGAAAACTTTTTGAACATTGTTGACTCATGTAAAGATGGTAGAAGACTCTTTTTTAAGAGATATTGTAATTCTTGATCGGCCATGGGGCTAGGCATTTTAGCCAAGATAGTCTTATATCTAAGAACATAGTCTTTGAGATGCTCATTTGACCTTTGTTTCTATTTTGAAAATTGGGCATAATAAACCTTGTCACATATGTTAATGCTGAAATGAGCTAGGAACATGTTAGCTAAAGGATTGAATGCTTTGACTAACTGATATGGTAGACTATAGAACCACTATAGAGCATAATCCTTTAAACTCTATGGAAATAACTTGGTTAGTAACCAATTATTTGGCATATAGTCCAAACATACGGCATGAAAATCTCTCAAGTATGTCTCTAGATCACCCTTGCCATCATATAGAGTGAGCTTGGGTTGAAAAAAGCCTAGTGGAAAGGGTGTAGAAGTAATATGGTATGCCAATGACATATGAAGTAGAACAAAAGAGTCCAAAGCCTATGTTGGTATAGAGGCACCTTGCTCAAGATGTATCACCTTGGATTGAATAGATTTTATCTCTTACATAAGGGCAACCACATTAGGAGGCAAAGATGTACTACTTGTAACTGGTGGTGCCACATATGAAGGTTGGGCCACTATAGGGGTTGTTGAGACATAGTTACCCCTATAGTGTCATTTTTAATTGGTTGTTCTATGGTTTGAGAGGATTGACCATTGTTTTCTTTTTTTTGTTCTTTTTATAGTATTTTAAGCATATCATCTTGTAGATCAAGATTTTTAGTTAAAAGGTCTTGAAGTTCCCTCTTATCAGTTTTATCAAAGTTGGTACATTGGGCCATTGTTAAAGTAAGAAAAAAAATGGAAGTGGATTAAATTTTTTACAATAGGTTATAATAAGTAAAATGCAATGGAAGGAAAGTACTAAAAAAGGAAATGTAAAGTCCTAAAAATAACAAACTAGAATATGCATAAAAAGGATATGAGCTCACTAACATGTAAGGTGATACCTTAAAAGCATAGGTACCTAATATATTCTACTGGTGTTTAAAAAGAAATGATTTTTAAAATTACTATGGTGAATTTTAAAAATTAAATATGAAATTTTTATTTATATATGTAGGAAAAATTAGAAGAATATTGCTAAAATCAACAAGGAATTTTTCTTAGGGTCTAGGGTTTTTGTGCACAAACAAAGTAAGTTAGGTTCACCAAATGATTTAACTTATTTGGGAATAATGTATTTTTATTCCTATTTTAGTTAAGGGTCTAGATTAATAAATTAGTATAAAATATAGCAATAAATACAATCTTAATTTATGCAACTATTTATATTTTTCACCTTTTTAAAAATAATAATAAATAAAAAGAAATATAACTTAGTTAGAAAGTAGATTGAGATGGCTGATACAGATGTTGAAAATGGTTGTGTAGGATTGGGAAGGTGTTGTAAACTTGAATCTAGATTTCATTCGATGAAAGGACATGAGAATTGAAAAGTGGAAACTTTGGTGTTTGATGTTGTTGTCCATTCCTACCACTATTATCCAAAATGATCATAGAGACCTAAAACTTTCTAGGTATTTATGTTGTACCTATGTGAGCATGCCTAGAAAAATCAAGTGTTGGTTGTCCACAAAACTCATTGTGCATCTAATTTTGTCTTCAAACCATAACCCTCCATCATGAATGATAAAATGATATTTGAGTCACTTGAGAAAGAGGGGGGTTAGTGTGTAAGATGTACTGAATGTGCAATCCACACCCCTTATGTGGGCACACTACCTACATATCAATAATTAAAAGAGGGATCAAGCCATGTGTAGTTCTCCCACCTAATTTATTTTGTGTAATAGTGTGATGTAGATACTAATGCTAATTTGATAGTGTTTGAAGTGGTGAGGGACTGGTATGAAGTTTTGGGTATGTTTGTAGCTATGTTGGGTGACTGTGTGCAAAGAATATGGAAGTTTTCCTTAGTTATTTATTTTTATTCTTGCTTGCTTTGTAATTTTGGCCACCTTATTTATAAATGAGCTTTGAGTTGGATTTTATAGGGAATAATTGGTCATGGGTTAGATTTAAGCATGCTAGGCTAACCTAATTAAGGATAAGGATTAGATGAAAATGATCATTGGGGATAAAAGTGAACATGGATAGGAGCGCTAAAAAATGGGCGCTTTGGTGTTCAGTGCTATAGTCCAAATGAGGTGCTCCTATCTTATAGGCTTAGGACCTAGGGGAACAATATTGGCATAGGGAATACTATCTAACTGAGGTGGAATTAGGGTTTTGAAGGTTTTAGATGACTGATAATGATAAAAAAGGGTGTCTAGAAGGGTTGTAAGAGCATGCAAAAAGGACTTATGGATGGGGTGTCACAAACTACACTCAAACTACCAATTTGGCCATTTTATATGACTACACAACCATATATTAAGGGCTCAATTGACCTCATTTGAGTCCCTAACTAAAATAATTACTCATTTAGTTTAATGAGGGCTAAAATTTGGAGTAATTGGGCCTTATGAACTTAATTATGACTAGATAATGTGATTTGGGATTTTATTTGTCATAATTAAGCCCTTGATTAGACCTATCATTTGGTTAAATTATGGTCATAATTTTGGGAAATCAAGCCACATGAACCTAAATTCAAGTACATAATGTGATTTGGGGATCAATCCCCCCAATTAAGTCTCATATTGAACTGATTACTCATTTAGTTTAATGAGAGATAAAATTTTGGCCAATTGAGTCTTGTGAACCTAATTACAACCATATAATGTGATTTGGGACTCTATTTACCCAAATTGAGTCCCTTATTAAACTAGTTACTTATTTTATATAATGAGGGATGTAATTTGGGGAAATTAAGCCATGTGAATGTGCCTTTAGTGAGATAATGTGATTAAGGGATCCACTTGGCCCAAATGAGTCCCTAATTTAACTAATTACTCATTTTATTTAATGAGGAATACAAATTTGGTGCCCATTTGAGCCTCATGAACATAATTTCAACCATGTATGTGATTTGGTCTAAATTTATTTTGGTTGAGACCTTGATTAAACCAACTACTCATTTGGTTCAATGACACATGAGTATGGGGAAATTATGATCTATGAACATAATTATGACTAAATAATGTGATTTAGGGCCATATTTCCCCAAAAATATTCATTAAATAAATAATTTATTCATTTTTTTTAATGAGGGGTGTAATTTGGGACAATCAAGCCTTGAAAACCTAATCGTGACAACATAATTTGATTTAGGGCTCAATTTTTCCCAAGTGATTCTCTAATTGAACCAATTATTCATTTGGTTCAATGAGGGACATAATTTTTGGAAGTTAAGCCATGTTGACCTAATTTTTATCATATAATGTGAACTAGGGATCAATCTATCTAAATTTATTCTTTAATTGAGCTAATTTATTATTTGGTTTGATGAGAGATGAAATTTTTGGAAATTGATCCCTATGAACTTAGTTGTAGCAAGATAATGTGATTAGGGGCTCCGATTGCCCCAATTGAGTATTTGATTGAAAAAAATACTTATTTGGTTAAATTAAGGGCATAATTTAGGTCCTAATCTAACCATGGGAAATTTATTTCAACTACATAATGTGATTTGGGATTCAATATGGTCCTATTGAGTCCTTGATTGAACTAATTACTCATTTGATTTAATGAGGGATGAAGCTTGGGGTAATTAATCCCCATGAATGTAATACAATTAGATAATGTGATGAGGGGATTCACTTTCCCCAATTGAGTCCTTGATTGAACTAATTACTTATTTGGTTCAATGGGGCACATACTTTGGGGTGATTGTACCATGGGAACCTAATTGTGACTAGATAACATAATTTAGGGCTTAATTTGACCTAATTATTTCCTTGATTGAACTAAATACTCATTTAATTCAACAAGGGATACAATTTGGGAAAATTTTACATAATGAGCCTAATTTTGACCACATAATGTGATTTGGGGATCAATTTCCCCAATAAATTCCATAAATGAACTAATTACTCAATTTATTCAATAATAGATGCATTTTTGGCCAATCAAGCCCCATGAACAAAATTGTGACCATATAATATGATTTTGGCCTCATGCTTCCATAATTAGATTTTGGTTGCATCACTTAGTCATTTGGTTTAATAAAGGACATATTTTGGGGTAATCAAGTCCCACAAATCTAATTATGACCATATAATTTGATTTAAGGCTCATTTTTTCTTGATTGAGTCCTTAATTAAACTAATTACTTAATTGGCTCAATGAGGGATGTAATTTTGTTCAATTAATCCCCATGAATCTAATTATAATGACATAATGTGATTTTGGGCCTAATTTTTCTTAATGGTGTTAAGTAATGACACTAAGTGATGAAATAATGACAAATGGTACTAAGTATAAGTGTAATTTTAGAATTCCACCTACATAAAATTATATACAAATTTGTGTGTTAATATCCTCTCAGATCTTACTATATCTAAGAGATGCAATGTTTGTAAAACTATTTTTTAGCACACCCATAATTATTACAAATGTCAGTAATCAATCTAGAAGGCCCATAATTATAAAACAACCATTGGTTTACCCAAAATAGATGTTAAGTGCACAAGTTACACCATAGAACCTCATGTTTAATACTAAGATCCTAAAAAGGACTAAGTAATGACAAGATTATATTTT
This sequence comes from Torreya grandis, assembly GCA_037957365.1. Classification (NCBI taxonomy): domain Eukaryota; kingdom Viridiplantae; phylum Streptophyta; class Pinopsida; order Cupressales; family Taxaceae; genus Torreya; species Torreya grandis. The sequence continues at coordinate 1,484,557 of JARHVA010004436.1, forward strand.
AAAAACTATTTTCTAAATTGTATCTCCTATGGATCTAAAATAAATTTTAGAAGACCCATAGTGTCCATAATTTTTTATATTTATTAAAATAAATTTAATGTATAAACTTATAATTGAAAGTTTCTTTTACTTATACGTTTTGGAGGGATATTTGCTTTCCCTTTCAAAAACAATCCCCTCCAATTTTGGCTTGAGATTTTAATTAGTTTTAACTTAGTATACTAGAGCCTAATTATTTTTTTACACCATGGATAGTGAGAAAATTAATGGAGTTATGCTCTCTTTTCCAAAAACATTAATGTAGTTATTTATGTCCATATATAAAATGTTAGAAGGGTTTTATCAAATATATTCTCTAGTTTTAGGACACACACACACACACATTTCCCTTAAGTGGGTCCTAATGGTAAATAGATACACACATAGGAAAATATTAATAAGTGTTGACTTGTTACATAATTTGTAAAATTAAATTTACCTTAACATTATATAGTTCATCAAATATGATTTAAAATTTAATTGAAAAATAATTTTTTTTTTCAAAAGTTTAACTCAGTGAACAAAAGTTGTTTCATTTTTTTATGAGTGATTAATTAAATAATTAATAAAAATATTTATAAAAAATAAGAGAAATTAACATAAATATTTTTCATTTATAACTCCACATATCTACAAAAATTATTTGAAAAAATCATTCATTTATTTCAAAAAATGATCGATAGACCCATGCTCAATTTTTATAAAACTATAAAAATATAAGGAGTGATAAATTAAAATTATAAATATCCATCTATAAACTTTATTTTAATTGAAAAAAATATAGGCTCAGAAACTACATTTAAAATTCTACAAATTTTACTTTAACACTATGTTAAAATTTTTTGTGGAAGACCCTCAAATTATTGATAAAAGTTGAGGTGTGTCTATATTTATAAAATTTAAATGCCAATTAAGACCCCATTTTGTCTCATAATTATATTTCACTCACCCGAATATAAGAACATAAATTATGTGTAATGCACCTCATATAAAAGTGAGTGACTTCAATTGTTACTAACATATGATTGCATGTTGGGACTAAGACCTTGGTTAGTAGAATGACATGATGATTATAAAAGAGAATTGGTATATTTATTTGAAAAATTTATTTTATTAATCGGATGGCTATTATTCCAAGGTGGTGTTATTTCAATTAAAGGTAAACTATGCAAATGATAGGTTATGACTTATCAATGTCTGAATTATTTTTGTATGTTGCAGTTGAGTTTATACATGTGTTAGATACTATAGTGATCTCAGTTCATAATCTTGTGAATGGATAGAAAGGTTGATTAAATTTGGTGTAATTGAACACCCTAACATGTTTATTTTTTAAGATTTGGATACTAGGATAGAAGGATTTCATGGGTGTAATGAGTGTGAATGAACAAGTCATTGCCAATGAAGGAACATAAACTACACTAGGCATTCTCACATCATATGTGACCCTATTTCAAACCCATAACATGTTTTGAATCTTGACCAATATTGGTGGGATGAATGGGGTACCATTCAACCCTTTTATTTGGTCATGGCATGTCTAATAGATTGTAATCACTGTCTGAGTTGGTATAACCACCTAGTGGCTAGTCATCTTTAGTGCTTGAGGGAAGAGTGGGTTAATGCCTAGAATGCCAACTTGCATAGGGAAGATGCATTTACTAATTATTCCTTGCCAAAATAAAAGTCAAAGGAAGGAAGATTTGGAATCAACTAAAAAAATATTCAAATCCATCATTCACCATTATGGACTACAATAGAACCTCCATTTAATGAAGGATTGGGTTGGTAAGGAGGGGGTTAGCTCTAAGCCTTGAAGGAGGAAGGGACATTATCACCCTTATATTAGCTAAGCTAGGAGGAGAAAACATGCATTTGATAAGGGTGGGTCTCTTAGAAAGGAACCTTTTTGATATTTTGGCCATTTTTGGTAATAGGAGAAGGGAAACAAAGGAAGAGCCTAGACAAGGAAAGCCTCGACTAATAAACAACTTTAGAAAATATCCCAAAAAGGACCTAGGTCATTTGGTAGGCTTCCTCATGACTTATCTATTTTACTATTTGACTAAATGAATTTTTTGTGATTCTTACTTGAATTACTATGTTTGGGAGAATTAAGGCCATAAGGCCTACTTATTTACTTTTTACTTGTCTTCTCTTAGCTATGCATTAGTTATTGTGTAGTTGTTTTGCTTTTGGGTGGGAATATAGAGTTGAGACATTCCTTCTTAGTATACTTTATTGTTAGAGTGTTTAATTACATGAGATCAGAAATTTTTGTGTAGCTTGGTTTGTATAAAGAACACCAAAGGTTATGTTCTTCATGATGGCAGGTTGTGGGGCACTCTCATGTTGGACATGATTGTACGATGCCTAACCATCTCAAGACTAGAATAATGAATCATAAATTGTTAGCTGAAGGCTTTGTTACCTTATTATAATATTCTTATGTATGCTTGTATTCTTGCTGAAATTTATTTGAGTATGTTAGCTTCCTTGAATTCAAGATGGCTCGATTGGTTCCTTGCATGTAGCCATCTCCTTGACCCCATACACCTAAACTATCTATTGCCTTATTTACCTTGCACTATGATGTGAACATTAATGGAACTAGGAGTCCTGAGTTTGGGGATGCCTAAAGTATTCTCTTGATGATGGAAGAAAGGTTTTTAGGTGAGCCCTCCTTCAGTTGGTTTGAGGTCAAATTTGGAGTAAAGAATAAATCATTTAAATAGTTGTTTATCACTCTCATTGTATTGCCTTGTCATGGCTTGTTGTAGGCCAAAGTTCATCTACTCTAACTGAACTAGATGTAATTGTATGTTAATGATCTATTGTGGGCCAATATGTGAGCCAAAAAAATTATATATATTATCAGATATATGTTTTGTATATTATCATGAGATCTACATTATAGCCTACTTATTTGAATTTGATTATAGTTACTCTTGAGAGAGACATATTTGTGTAGAAGGAATTTGAATTAGATTATTATTGTGGATATAGTTATTTGTTCAAATTGTATAAAGATTGATGTGGTCAACCCTTTTATTCAAGATTATCTATTTGAGTAAGTATCTTTTATAGTTTTATGAGTTATTGTTATTCTAATTAACAATAAGAATTTATGAGGAATCAAATTATCGATTACCGATCATGGAAGAAATATATATGCAGAAAATATCTTTTGAGACAATTGTGAAAACATAATATTGTCAATATTCTTGATTTAGGGTTATATATATAAATATAATAAGAGGATTTAATAGAGTCCTACCCTACCTATTAACAAAATAATTATACACTTTACCTTTATTTTCCTTAATAGGCTATTTCCTAGTGGAAGTCATATTATTATTTAAGGAGAACCTATTGATTCTTTTGTGTGGATTTATGAGTAATAGCGATGAATTTTGGTTGATTATATTGAATAGGTATCCTCTTATTGGAAGATTCATCCTTGTGAAAGAGCCCTTTTGAAGAGTCAATTGTATAATTTTAAATGCCTTGATCTATAATTTTAAGCCAATTATGTGATTGCATGGTAATCCTATAATATTGTAGCCTAATTTTTTCATTGAGGATATACTTTTTATTGAAGTATTAGGGTAAGATATTTTATACATAATTTTAGGGTAATGAGGTAAAATTTTATAAAAGAGAATTTTAACAGAGCTAGGATCCATTATTATAGAAATAACAAGGCATGTAACCTTTAAGTTTGACTGACGTCACCTTTGAATTAATTAATTAAAGAAGAGGATTATAATATCAACCTAAGATTCTATGGTTTTACACTTTTTTAATTTTTTTTTGTCTGGGTTCTTATCTATGGTGTAATAGATTAGGGATAAGTGCTTATGTTTTAAGTATTATCTTCTAATGAATAGACTAGTTAGCTCACATAATTAAGCAACTCCTTAAGAGTTGTTTTATTAGGTTGATCTTACCTTTTCGTTCTAATAATCAACTAAATAAATGGGAATATTGATTAGGTGTCAATAAATATACCTAGGCCTCAAATCCCCCTTGTTTGTTTCTTGTTTTTATGAACAACGATCCTCTATAGATTAGTTGATTCTGTCTAATGGATGCAGGGTTAGTTTTAGATGTGGTCATGATGATAGTCCACTAGTAGGTTTATTTAGCCTTAACTAGGCCTAATCCACATTTGTCATCTCATTCTCTATATTTCACTTCATTTTTACCTTAGTCAATTTTCTATGTTGGTTGTTTCTTGTATTTATTTTTGGCTTATCCATTTGTTGCTTTGGCTTATTTAGTCTGTTAGGACTTGTTCCAAAGTCTTAACATTAGGTTAGGTTTTTAGGTGAATAATTAATAATTTTAGGTAAATAATAATGTAAAGGGGAATGCATATTCTATAAAGACACCCCCTTTAATAATATTTAGTTACCTTGATTTATGTTTTTGTGTTAAATAATTACAACTACTTTTCAGGTTGTATTCCCATGAGAAGTGGTTATTAGGTTAGTTAGTTTTACCAGTCATAGGTGAAATATTATATATACAAGTTATTGTGTGTAAAAAGGTTAAATGGAATATAGACACCCTTTTCATGTAATTGATTTATTTTTATTAATAAAATGCTTGTGGACTTGCCTCAATGGGTACAAGATTTACCTCCAATAATTTTGCTTGGTTAATTAAGCTATTCGGGTTCCATCGATGGTATCAAAGCCTAGGTTGAGCAAGGTATCATGGTAAATTCATGGTAAAAGGAAGGAATAATTATATTGAGGTGATTTTAATTCATGTGGCTAGAGAAGATTCACATGAAATCACTTTGTAAATACATGGTATGTTTTTTATTAAATTTTTGGTGTGAAGACATTTGAAATATTGTCTAAAAGTCAATATTTTAATAAATATTTTTAAAAGGATGTAATTGGTGGAAATAATACTTTGGAAATTCAAATTTATTGATAAAAAATCATTTTTCATGGCTATATTCTTGTAAAATTTAGATTTCATCTTTTGAAGCTTTGTAGATCCTAGGGAAGGTGATTGTTTGCCTTCAAAACCACTTTTTTTGTCCAAAGATTAAAATTTAATGATTTGTATGGTATTAATGGCATATAAAACCTATAATAAATAGTGGTATATCTTCCATAATGTGTTACATAAATATAAAAATTATTTGGGTGATCTGAGAAGTTTGTTGAATGATTCTCCCTGATTTAGAGCTTCCAAAGGCAAAAATTTGATTTTTTGACCATTTTAAAACTCCCAAAAGAAAATTTTCAGATTTTTAAAACTCATATTCAGATTTTTAAGGAATTTAGGTGCATGGAAATAAATATGAAATTGAAATTTGGATATTTGAAAGTTTTCACTTGTTTTGGAGCCTCAAATTGCCAACAAAATTGTCCTAAATCACTCTAGAATGCATTTTAATCACTCCTATTGAGTTGTGTGGCCTCCCAAAGAATTTTTAAAGCATCATGAAGTACCATTACCTAAAATAAACTTTAAATTTTCATAAAAAATCATTCATAGTTCTCAATCTATTTAAAACTCTAAAAAATCCTCCTTTTATGAGCTTGTATAGCCTTGTACGACCTGGTATAGATTTGAGTGGTTTGATGAAGCTTCAAGAATTTATCTAGGCATACATGGCATCCCATTTTCAGTTTTTGGCATGAAAGGAAGCTTAAATAATCATATTATTTAATTTGGCTAAATTTTGATATAGTTTGTGAGGAGATTTAGGGTTTTATGGGGTCCATCAAATTGGAAGCTTTTAATTCATTTTTAAAGAATTCATGGGTGAGTTAATTTTTAATTGTAAAAGTAATTTTTTTTTATTATTAATGAAGGACAAATAATATTTTAATACACTATTCTCCTTTTATGTGTCATAAATTCTCATAGAGCAATTGACAAGTCTCATTTTGTAACAATAAGTGGAAGGTGGAGGTCCAGGGTTCAAAACTACCTTTTAGAGAAAAGTACAACATAATTATATGTTTTTTGGAGAATATTACAATATTTTTGGAATATTTTACATGGTTTACACATTTTAAAGGGCTTAACATATGTAAAAGTGTGGTTTTTAGTGAAAGAAAATAGTGTAATTGGTGATATAATATTGTTGTATTATTTTGGTGAAATAAGGGTGTAATATTTTAATTTTTGGTGAGTTTAAGTGAAAAAAACATCAAAACTCTCTCTATTTTTTGATCTAAATGGAGGTTAAGTGAAAAAATCCATAGAAACATTATCTTATTCAAAGTGTTCTTAGTGAGTGTGTTATTTTTTTCATTTGTTGCACTTGCTTTCATTTCAAGATGCCAAAGATTCATAATTTGATTTTAGATGGTGATAGATTAATGATTTATAATTAATATGATTGGAAACATTTTATTTAAGCTTCATTAGTTTTCAATGAGTTATAGGATATTTTAAAGAATGAAAATCCTATATTGCCTACAGAATAAGCCAAATTTGATAGTTTTAATCTTCATGATTTTAAAGCCCTAGATTTAATAAAGTGTTGTTGTACTTTTGATATGTATGTACATATTGAAAAATATACTCATAGTTACACTACATGGAAAACCTTATTTGATTTGTATGATAAAAATCCTAAACATGAGAAGATAGATATCCAAATGCAGTTGTTTAATTTGTCATTAGAAGAAGATAGGGATATACGAGAGTACATGTCTAAGTTTAAGAATATTACTACTGAGTACACTAAGTATAGGTTTGGAAAACTAGATGATGATCTCATAGTTACCACTACATTGAAAGGACTACCTGTGTCCTATAGTAATTTTTTAGAAATTTTGCATATCTCTAACAAGATCACATGCATGACTTTTGATAAATTGGATGAGTTTTTTATTCAACATGACCTCTCTCTACCCAATAAATCCAATAAAATTGAGGAATCCCATGTTTTAGAGTCCAAGCCAAGTTCATCTTCTTCTAGTCAACAAAATTATAGAGGGCACAATTATAAAAGGGGTCAAGGTCATAAAGGAGGAATATTTCAAAACTAAGGTAGAGGATATCATCAAAAAAACTATTTAAATCAATAATCTAGACATTCTCATTTAAATGAGATGAGTGATAAAACTTGTGGTCACAACTCTTATAGAGGTAGAGGTTGAGGTAGCTTATACATTCAATGTCATAGATGTGGGAAATTTGGTCACATTGCCTCTCACTGTAGGATTTCTTTTGACAAAATTTAGAGGCCATAAAAAGTGACTAAGTCTAACTCTACTCAATAGGTTTACCAGGATTATGATGAGTCTATCAATGTTGCTCATGAATATGCATTCATTGCTTTAGGGAACATTGCTTATATGGAATATGAGGCTATAAATGAGTTTATAGCTATGTGGGTTTTAGATATAGGAGCAACTAAACACATGACATTTAGGTGAGATTTATTTTAGAATTTCAAAGAAGCTTTTCTCTCTCTGGTATCCTTGGCAGATAAGTCTATTCATACTCCACAAGGTCTTGGGTCAATTCAGATTCTCCTTCCTAATGTATCTATGAAATACTTAGAGAATGTTTGGTATGTTCCCACATTGCAAAAAAATCATATTTCCTTGGTAACTATTTGAAAGAAAGGTTATCACACTGTGCTTGAAAATGGGCTCATTTATATCAATTCAGTGAAGGATGGATATAAAACCATGTATATAGGATATGAGGATAGAAATTTGTTATAAAAGTAATTCCCCCATAGTGGAACTTGTGGTAGTTATTGATACAAGTATACGTACTATGTCTACATAGTGGTTGTGGCTTATCTGCTATAGACATTTGAATATTCAATCTTTAGTGGACTTGCAGAGATATGGTATGGTGAGTGGGTTACCCACTTTTTACAAATATTATATTCTTTGTGAATCATGTGTTTTGGGAAAATATAATAAGGAAAATTTTCCTAAGAATTATTCATGATGAGCTAATAGATATTTGTAGTTAGTTCATAGTGATGTATGTGACATGAAGAAGTCATCCATTGGAGGTTGTAGGTTTTTTGTGTTGTTTATCAATGTTTTTTCTAGGATGGCTTGGGTATTTTTCATGAAAAACAAATCACAAGTTTTCACTAAGTTTGTTGATTGGTTACACTTAATTGAAAAAGAAATAGGTTCATAGTTGGCCACTCCTCATTTAGATAATGGTGGTGAGTATACTTCAAATGAGTTTTTAAATTATTGTCAAGAACATGGTATTCATTGATAATACAATAATGCTTATACTCCACAACAAAATGGAGTATCTAAATGAATGAATAAGACTTCAAAGGGCACAACTCAAGCTATATTACACTATAAATATCTCAATGATAATTTTTGGGATGAATCCATTAGTATTGCAGTGTATTTTAGAAACAAGTCCCCTGAAGAGTAATTTGTTACCTTCAGGGAATGAAAACATATGGCTTTGAGTACTACCACAACAAGAAATTCAAACTTTTTGGGTATTGTGATGCAAATTTTGGTGGATGTGTGGTTGACAAAATGTCCACAACAAAATACACTATGCATATGGGTTCAACTACCATTGCTTAGTGTTGTAATAAGTAGGATATAGTGTGAAATTCATCAATAAAATTAGAATACACCATAGCATAGGATTATTCTATAGAGATTGTCTATTTACACCTCATTCTTGAAGATCTTTAGATTTCTTATATTGTTCCTACATAATTATACATTGATAATTATAGTGCAATCAGTATGTCTAAAAATCTAATATGTCATGCTAAAATAAAACATATGGATGTCAAATATCACTATCTACGAATGTTGATGGTGAATAAAACACTTGATCCAATATATTTTCCAACTACTGATCAAATAACTAACATTTTCATAAAACCCCTTGACATAATCAAATTTGAGAAATTCAAAAAAATGCTTGGCATGTGTCCAAATAATTTACTGTGGATCATGGGGGGTTTGTTAGAACTTGTTCCAAAGTCTTAACATTAGGTTAGGTTTTTAGGTGAATAATTAATAATTTTAGGTAAATAATAATGTAAAGGGGCATGACTATTTTATAAATCTACCCCCCTTTAATAATCTTTAGTTACTTTGATTTATGTTTTTGTGTTAAATAATTATAACTACTTTTTGGGTTGCATTCCCATGAGAAGTGGTTATTAGTTTAGTTGGTTTTACCAGTCATAAGTGAAATATTATATATACATGGTATTATGTGTAAAAAGGGTTAACAAAATATAGAAACCCTTTTCATGTACTTGATTTATTTTGATTAATAAAATGGTTGTGAACCCACCTTGGTGGGCACAAGATTTACCTCCAGTAATTTTGCTTGGTTAAATAAACTGTTCAGGTTCCATCATAGTCAGATTTTGCTTTAGTCATTTTTTATTTTGGAAATTTGAACAAATTATTCCATGAAACATAATTCTAGAAATTTAGGGAGTCATTAGGGTAATTACTTGCATAATTCCTTTGGGGTTCCATGATGCCATCAAGTGGTAACATCCCAAGGATTCAAAATTATGAGAGGATTTAATTAGTTCAAAAGATGTAGAGTCTTATGATTATCTTAGGTGGCATTATCCTAGGGATTCATAACCTTGAGAGGACTTTAAAGGTCACAAGAAACCCATTAATACCTTTATGGGCTCAGGGACCCAAGATGCTATAAGGTGATAACATCCTAGTACTTAAAATCTAAAAGGGATTAGACGTTAGACTTGATCTTGGGGGATCAAGAGTCTAAAATATGTCATGACCACAACCATCATGAGATTAGACATGAATAAGAATAGAAGGGGCCATGTGGCACCCAACTATGTCAGTGATGGACAAAGGATAAAATTGATATCTGCCTTAAAATTTTGGCATGATAACCATGGGTTTATGTTAGTGAATAAATTCCTTATCATTCATGGATGAAATTTGGAAACTCTTTAACCTCTTGTTTAGTGGCACATGATTGGTAAATATTTGTGTAACCATCAACATGAAAATCATATATATTCATATACATTTTTTATGTCACTAGGGTGTAGATGTACATGATATGGTGTTAGTCATGTCTAAATTTGAGTGTAAAAAAAATGAGCATGACATTTTGGTATTAGAACCCTTGTTAAACTCTGGGAGATCTAGGGATGAATTATTTATGTGCACCAATTTTATAACTCAGTTAAAATTGAATTATGTAGATAATATGTCACAAGATGAAGGCACTGGAAGTCCTACCAACATCTATCACTTGAATCCATGTATGAAGTAGCTGGTAAAGATCCTTGTCCAAATTCTTAAGACACTACAATGTGTGATGACTATATTAGAGGAACGTTTACCTTGAATCCTTATGTTATGGGAAGGAGTCTTTTCACCCCAACAAGGGCACAAATAGGTTAGGAAATATTCAACATCACATCATAAAAGGAAGAATAGGATCTACTTTCAAGATTTTTATATGAGGTAGTATGATCACACATGAATTACCCCTATGAATGTTTTGGGTGAAAAAACATGTAAATCCTTGAGATAGAAATTTGGAAATATGCCTTATTAGTGTGCATGTTTTAGCTATAGAGCTATTGGAAACTATACACAAAATTGCCCTGAAGACATTAGAACAAGGATATAGAAATCTTGATAAAGGCCTAGTGATTAAACTGAATTACATTTTACCCTTTATTATACTTGCATTATTTTTCCCCTAAGAATGCTTGTTCTATTATAAAGGAGCATGAAATGCCTATGATATGTTGTCATCATTGAAAGGACAATAAACTACTTTGTTTTAAATCACTTGGTTATGTATGTGCATACACATGTTATTTGCTTGATTATAGATCTTAGTAAGATAATTGTACTTATATTATGATTCTACCATACTATTGATGGACTGTAAATCTGAATGAAACTAGCTTGAAATAATATAATTTTTTTCTAGTGTTGTTATGTAAACATGAAACTATGAAAAGGCTATAATGGCCTCTTATATGGAATTGTGAATTCCCTTGATACATTGTTTACTTTTGAAGGGATTTTATGAATTTGATGGGGAATGTCTTCTTATTTTTAGGTAATTTAGAATAGAACTCTCAATTTTGATTTGATATTGATGTAATACTTGGCCAATGACTAAATTGGATATAATAATATGCTAACAAATTATATGGTAATCCTATATTTTGAATTTGGAATAATGAGGAATTTCCATGAATTAATTGGAGTAGGTATGTCTCCACATATTTAATTTTATTTAATGAGAAGAACATGATTCAATTGAATAATTGAAAGTTGTAAAATGTCATGTTGTATATATATGTGTGCATATATTTACTCATAGTTGTTGATTATGGGTGCATGATAAAATGATTAAGAATGTATTCTCCTTATTGTGAAGTGTCTAGAATAGACTGATATGACCTTTGTAGCACTTGATACAAAGATGATAAACCAATCAATAGATAAATTGACTTTACCATGATGGTAACCAGGTGCATGGTATCCTTGGAATGTTGATTACAAGTGGTAAAATCCTATGAAACTAAGTGGTAATAACTTTGAGTGGGAACATTTTATATTATTATTTTCTTTCAAGATAAGAACTTTTTTTAATCTTGAATTGATTGAACTTCTAATTGCCTTGGGTACTAGTATAGCATTCTGTGTTAAGTAAGAATCAAAAGGTGATGACTATGGAGGTGGCCCTTCCCTTGAGATGATGGATTTGTATCTTTAATCTATGCATAATATGTTTGCACATATAGGCGAGACTAAATTATAGGCAATGCTATGTTGGATTACTTATTTCAAGGTCATTAAGGCCCAATTTCATTGACATATCACACCTTGATGGGTTATAAATATGAACCATCCATGAGTACATTTATAAGAGGGGAAAGTATTACATATTCTAAATTCTTAAGAATATATGTTCTAACTGGAACCATGATTTGAAAATTCTAAGGAAATTTGAAACTCTACCACATCAAGCATTTCAAAATATTTATTTTTATCCAATTATGATTGTGATGGAAAATATAACCAACTTATGTAGGAGTTATGTGAATAAATCTAGAATTACCAGGGCATATTGATTGGATCATAAACAAAATGCCAACTATTCTAATGTGATAAAATAAAGTATAAATGGTATAGGGACCAAATTTACATGCCCTCCCATGTATGATTTCGAATGCATCATTTTTAGTATGGATTTAAGATTGATATCTTCTAGACCTCCTAAAATGACATGTAAAATTCACTTTGAAGAAGATGTTTTTTTATCCTTCTTAGTAGAGTTGCCATTCATTAATGATGTAAATTATAGGTAATGATTCAAATAAGTAGTTAGGCATGAAAATAAACTCCATGGTAAAATAATTTTGCCTTATCTTTTGGTGAGCTATGTTGGTAAAGGCATCCTCCTAGATTAGGATACTTAACACCTTTGGTCAAGATACTAAACAATAATGAGTTTATCATGGTGGTAGAAAGTCAAGCTAGGATTAATTGATTCTATGGCAAATAACTCTAATTGGTAATGAATAATTTTGTCCTTCTCACATTGGGTGGATCATAGAGACACATAGTGATTGTACTATGATCTAATTTTGCTCAATGTGCTTACCAAATTTATTCAAGTTGACTGAACCTTTGTTTAAGTTGTTTGAAAACCAACATTATTTACTTTATGTCTTCAAATGTTTAAATAAAAAGGATAATAATGGAATTTGTTGATAAAATTTTTATTTGAATTTGATTTCATTACTAAGACTACTTGGTCTCATTTTATTGATTTTAGAGTTACATGATCGGTCATTAGTTATTCAACTTATTTTGATGCTTGTTCATGATGGTTTTATGTGTTTCATATATGTGCATAATTGTGCACTTGGGATTTAATGTGGGGGAAGGATAAGTAGCTTGAAACATAGCTAGTGGGTCATGATGGGAACCTATCATGTAGGTTCATAACACCATCCTTCCCACCCACCAGACGTGGTGGTTTGGCATGAGGGCCTTTTGTGTATTGACTATGGTTGGTGGAACTAGGTTTTTGGGGGCCTTATACACATCAAATATGGCTGGTAGAGCTAGGTTCTTGAGGGCCTTTTGCACCTCATTATCTTAGCTAGTGGATTGATGTTCTATAAGAATCATACATATTGATTAGCACATGATTATCTAGGCTAGTAGACCAATGTCCTGGAAGCCTCATACATATTGATTGGCACATTATTCTCTTGGATAGTGGATCAATATCCTAGGAGACTCATTTATATTGATCGGCATATGATTATCTTGGCTAGTGGACCACTATTCCTGAGGGAATTTCACACATTAATTATCATGGTATTAAATTGTTTAAAACCTTCCATTATTGAAATAATATGTTAAGAAGGAAGACAGTCCCCTGGTTGTATTATTCTTTGGCAAGAAGATGAGTTGGGAGGAATTTCCCCCATGTTATTCTATGTCTCACATGGCACAAAATATGGTGACATAATATTGCCATTATGTTCTTCTTAATTATATGTGACTTAATGTTGCTCAGTTCTAATTAGAATGGTATAACTATGGATGGGAATTTACCATAGTAGGGGAATTCATTGTGTTGGCACCTGATATTCCTCTCTTAATGCCATTTGAGGATTATTTTAACTCTCATGCTCATGATAGTGAAATTTGGGTCTCAATTGATTAGGATAGATGTGTATTGTAGTATGGTTTACACTAGAATAAAATTTACCTCTCTTAAAATAAATAATCTTACTTAGCCAACAACATGTAATGATTTGGCTCAATTTGTATAACCAAAGGATGGATGATCAAGGTTGTATAAACTATAAAATATCATCAGAAGTGAGATAATATGATGCAATATGTTGTGTTGTGTTTTTTAGACTCTCATATGTTGTTTAAGAAACATTTATAAACTATTTACCTTTCCATATATTATGAATTATTCTTTCATCGAGGATGATACCCCTTTAAGGGGGAAGAATGTAATGCACTTCATAGGAAATCAGGTGACTTTAATTACTGATAACATATGATTGCATGTTGGGATTGAGACCTTAGTTAGTAGAATGATACAATCATTGTATAAGAGAATTAATATATTTATTTGACAAAAAGATTTTATTACTCAAATGGATATGATTCCAAGGTGGTGTTATTACAAGTAAATGTAAACTATGCAATTAATAGGTTCTAAATTAACAATGTCTAAATTATTACCATATGCTAAAATTTACATGTGTTAGATACTATAGTGATCTCAATTCATAATATTGTGAATGGATAGAAAACATGATTGAATTTGGTGTAATTGAACACCTTAACATGTTTATGTTGCAAGCTTTAGCCACTAGGATAGAAGAATTTCATGGGTATAACTAGTGTGCAGGAATATGACATTATCAACAAAGGAACATGGACTATGCTAGACTTCTCACATCATGTGTGAACCTATCTCAAACTCATGACTTATCTTGAACCTTTCTTGATCTTATTAGAATGCCTTATATACCATTCATCTCTTTTCTTTAGTCATGGCATGCCCAATAGATTTTAATCACTATTTGAGTTAGTAGAACCACCTAGTGGTTGATCATATTTAATACTTGAGTTTGGAGTGTGTTAATGCCTAGAATGACAAGTTGCATAGGGAATATGAATTTATTCAATATTAATTTCCTATATTAGATTAGAAGGAAGGAAGATTTGGAATCAATCATAGAAATATGAAAATTCATCATGTGACATTATGGACTATAATAGAACATCCATTTAATGAAGGCATGGTTGGTAAGGAGGGGAGTTAACTCCAAGTCATGAAGGAGGAAGGTACATAGTTCACCCTCAGATTAGATAAGATAGGAGGAGAGAACACCTATTTGAGGAAGGTGGGTCTCTCATAAAGGAACCTTATTTATCTTTTGGCCATTTTTTGTAATGAGAGAAGGGGAGTAAAGGAAGAGGCTAGAAAAGGAGAGCCTCAAATAATATACAACTTTAGAAAAGATCCCAAGAAGGACCTGAGTCATTTGGTAAGATTACTCATGACTTGTATATTTTTTTGTTTGACTTAATGAATTTTATATGATTCTTTATTGAATTACTATGTTTGGGAGAAGTAAGGCCATAAGGCCTACTTATTTCCTTTTTACTTATCTTACCTTGGTTGTGAATTAGTCACCCTATAGTTGTTTTGATTTTTGGTGGAAATCCAATGTTGAAACATTCCTCCTTGGTAGACTCTATTGTTAGAGTGTTTACTTGAATAATATTAGAAAGTTTCATGTAGTTTGGTTTGTATAAACTACACTAAAGATTATTCTCTTCATGATGGAGGGTTGTGGGGTGCTCTCATGTTGGACATGATGGTAGGATGCCTAACCCTCTCAGGACTAGAATAGTGAATCATAAACTCTTAGCTGAAGGCTTGGTTTCCTTATCATAACATACTTATGTATGTTTGTATGCTTTTTAACATTGACTCGAGTATGTTATTCTCCTTGAATTATACATGGTTAGATTAGTTCCTTGTATGTATCCATCCCCTTGACCCCAAACACCTAAACTATGTCTTGCCTTATTTGCCTTACACATTGATGTGAACATGCCCAGAGCTAAGAGTCCTAATCTCGGGGGTGGCTAGAGTAGTCACTTGATGATGGAAAAAGGGTTAGAGGTGATCCCTCCTTAATTTGGCTTGAGGTCACACTTGGAACAAAGGAGGGTTGGAGGTAATTATTTTTGTTGTATTGCCTTGTTATGGCTAGTTGTAGGCCAAAGTTTAGTCACTCTCACTAAACTAAATGTAATTCTATGTTAATGATCTATTATGGACCAATATGTGAACCAAAAACATTATGATACTATTAGTTGTGTGTTATTATTAATACTATGAGATATATAGTATAGTCTGCTTGTTTAAATTTGATTGTAGATCTTCTTAAGAGAGACACATTTATGTAAGAAAGAATTTGAATTTGGGTATTATTATGGATATAGATATATATTCAACTTGTATGAGGCTTGTTATGGTTGACCCCTTTATTTGTGATTATCTATGTGAGTTAGGATATTTTATAGTTTTATGAGTTAATTTTATTAAAATTAACAATATGAATTGACTAGGAATCACATAATCGATTACTAGTCATGGAAGAAATATCTACGTGGAAAAGATCTTTTGAGATGATTATGAAAATATAATGTATTAAATATTCTTAATTCAAGGGTATGTATATGAATATAATATGAGGATTTAAGAGATTCATGGCCTACCTATTAGTAAAATAATGATGCACTCTACCTTTATTTTCCTTAATGGGCTATTCCCTAGTGGAAGTCATATTTTTGTTTGAGGAAAATCTATTGATTCCTGTGTTTGGATGTTATGAGTAGTAGAAATGAATTTTAGTTGATTATATTGAATATGTAGTTTCATGGTGGAATATGCATCCTTGTGAAAGATTCATTTTGGAGAGCTATTTGTACAAGATTAAGTGCCTTGATCCATATGTTTAAGCTAGTTTTGTAATTAAATGGTAATCCTATATGATTATAGCTTGATTTATTTATAGAGGATCTTATTTTGATAAAAGAATTGGAGTACGCTATTTATTATAGAATTTTATAATATTGAGGCAAAATTTTGTAAAAGATAACTTTAACAGAGTTGGGCTCCATTGTTATATAAATAAAAAGTCATATAACCTTTAGGTTGATTGAGGTCACCCTTGAATTAATTAATGAAAGAAGAGGATTCTGATACCAACCCAAGATTATATGATTTTATGATTTTATTGAATTTATCATTTGCTCTCTTATCTATGGTGTACCAAATTAGGGCTAATTGCATATGTTTGGAGTATTATTTTCTAATGAATAGATTAGTCAACTCATAGAATTGAGCATATTCTTAAGAGATGTTTTTCTAGGTTGAACTTACCTTGTAGTTCTAATAATCAATTAAACCAATGGGAATTTGTTTTAGTGTTGATAAATAGACTTAATCTAGATGCTTTCTTTCTTATTTATTGTTTTTAAAAATGTTAATCCTCTATGGCTTAGTTTAGTCTGTTTGAGGGATGTAAGCTTAGCTTTGACTGTGTTAATGACAACAGTCCACTAACAGGAATATTTAGCCTTACTAATGCCAAATCCATGTTTTTCATGTCATTTCTTGTATTTTGCTTCATTTTTGCCTTAGTTTATTTTATTTGTCAACTATTTATTATATTTATTTTTGCCTTAGCCATTTATTACTTTGGATTATTTAGTCAAATTTTACCTTAGGAATTTTTTATATTTTGGAAAGTTAGTTGAATGATGCCACATGGCATCATTTCAATGGTCCTAAGAGTAAGTGAGGTAGTTAATCCCCTAAGGTCTCTGAGGTTCCATGATGTTACTAACTGGTAGCATCCCATGGACTCAAAACATTGGGAGGATTTTAAATTTATCAAGGAACCCCTAATATCTCCATGGGCCTAAAGACCCATGATGCTACCAAATGGAAACATCCTAGTACCTAGAAGCCTAGAGGGATTAGATGTTAGACTTGAGATTGAGGCCTAAGAGTGTGTCATATGACATGACCACTATTATAGTGAGTTTAGAAATGAAGTAGACCCAAAGGGGCCATGTGGTACATGACTATGTTAATGATAGATTGAGGCTAAAATTGATGTCTACCTTAACATTTTGGCATGATAACCATGGGATTATGTTAGTGAATAAATTAATTTGCATTCATGGCTAAGTTTTAGGAACTCTTTAACCTCTTGTCTAGTGGCATGTGACTGGTAAATATTTGTGTACCATTGAAATGGAAATGGTATATGTTCATATACATTTGTTTATGCCACTAGGGTCTAGACTCACATGAGATGGTGTTACTCATGTCTACACTTTAAGTTTAAAAAATGGGCATGATAGTATGGTAAAACAAATTAATGGAAAGAAAAACCTATAAGGATCAAGTGCATCTCCATATTTAAAAAAAGTGAAAATGTATTTACCCCACCCACTTTGAAGATATGAAATGACCTAAAACTAGCTAAAAACTCTATATTTTCCTTGATAAATGACCTAAAACTAGATAAACACTCTGCATTTTACTTTCCAAATGACCTAGAACATGGTAAATTTTTTTTGTTTTCCTTTCCAATAATATCAATACCATATTTATGTAAAAATTAAATGAGCACATACTTTTTTATGTGTACATGTGTGTGACATAAATGTGAAGTGTGTGTGTGTGTGAAAATTGTAGATAATATTTTGATCAAAGAAGAAAAATAATAAATGATAAAGGAAGCAATTCATGACACAATATTTCATTTCATAACATAGCATAATAAGTATACAAAATTATGGAAATCAACATACACAACATAAAGTTAAGATAAAAACCTTGAAATTTTAATCACCTAAAATTGGTAATTAGATGTTAAGAGTGTTGCTTGAGTTAACCTATCTATAGGCTAGCCATAAACCTATCTATGAGAATTAGAATTAAGTTTATAGTCATTTAATAGAACATAATCACCTACATCTAGTCAAAACATAGTCTTAGAACTGTCATATCAGATCCCAATGCAAATTACTTAGCAGTTTGCAAAGAGGACATTAGCACCACATTTGGGACACTACGGCCACATGGTGCTTGGTTCCCCAATTGGGTGTTACTCTACTTAACCCTAAATATTACCAATGGATACTTTTTAAAATATATTCCCCTCCTAAGATTTGCCTAAGCATATTTTATTATTCTCACAAGTAACATAACCCTATAAATAAAAGTCTAATTCACCTCTATTCACTAAATGGAAAATAGATGCAAAAGCTATTCAAACCAAAGATAAATTTGAGAAAAATTAAGGTATTTGATCCCTATTATGCCCCAATTTATACATACTACCATATAATTCATCCCTAAGCCCAATTTTGAAACATTTAAAAGCTTAAGCACATTCAAGGTATCCAAACCCACTCGCATTCTAGCATTCACTTGCACTTACATCAAGCACTAGGTGGCAGAACTACATTGGGCTTGATCCTTCTTTGGAGTATTGGTATGTTGTCAAATTTATTCATAGTGGGGTGTTGAGGATTTCTATTCCATCATACTAACACACATACAATTATTTCTCATGTCATACTTATAAGGAGGAGTAGGGTTTTCACATTAAATCAAGTTCTCTATGCACAACACAAAGTTCTAGGTTTTGTGCATGCAAACAAGACATAAGAACACAAGCATAGATGATCCCATGAAATATGAACAATCCCATAATGGGGACATTAACACCATATTGAGGACATTACACATAGATGGTGCTATTGTCCATAATATGCACTACTATCCAATGAGCAAATGAACACCAGAATCCTATTGATGGCACATATAACTGCCCATATCTCAACTTTAAGAACCTAGATCATCTATGACAGTTGGTTTTCAAATAAGTCTCTATTTATTTCTATTTTATTATTATTATTATTATTATTATAAAGTCAAATAAGTTTAAATGCTATAATAAATTGATACTTAATTATTACAATTTATTTAACCGATTTAGACATCTCAGCATTTTTAATCTAAACATATGATTTTCATAGTAAAACCCTAAAAGGTTAAATAATTTGGTGAACATGTCTTACTTCAAATATTTTTTCAAACCCTAGATTTCATTCATCAAAATTTTATGCAAAAATTTAAAGGCTAAATATTTTTGATTTTTTTTAGACATCTTAGCAAATTAAAATAAATTTCACATAAGGGTTTCAATTTATTTTACATATAATTTAAATTAGTGCAAAGAAACCCTAGATTACCAAACCCTAACACTAGACAACCCTAGGGTTCACATTTATAAAAGTTACTAAGTGTCAATTTATAGCTTGCTACCATGATTATCATGATAGAAGCCATCTTTCACTTTAAAGTACAAATATTGGTACTATACTTAACATGTTTATTACCATCTATTTGTATAAAGGTACACATGTATGTTAGTCTTATAATGTATTAAGTTCAAGCTAAGTGTGTTTCACATATTGGTCCTCCATCATGTGAGCCCAATTTTTCTACAGATCATTTCTATATGGCTCACTTTGAGATACCTCTAGTTAATAATAAATGATAGATGGGTCGAAGAAATCCTTTTGTTCTACCTTCAACTAGATCACTTGATTATATACACTCCCATCCTACCTCTAATATTCACCCCCTAAATAGTAGATCACACTGTTCAAGCTATTACTAGGTGGAACAAGGTGCCTCCTTAGCATATACAAGATTAACATAACCCTACCATCCATCATCATCCCCATCATAATATTTCACTTGATTTCACCCAATGAGGAGATTGGAATAACTTCTCTTCATTCAAGTGGCACAATGGAACCACATTAGGGCTATGGGTATCCCTATTAGGAGGTGGATCTCTAGATTAAGGGCTAGCTCCCTTTGATGCATCATTTAAGCTCATGTTCATACTAATAAAAAACTAGGGGGGATGAAAAGGGTTATAAAAAATAAAAATAAACCTATTCTACTGGAGGTGATTCACTAAAAAGATTATTCTCTACTCTTACCTTTGACATACACTTAAAACTAATGGCAAATAACACATGCACTTCATTCAACATCAATCTCCCCTCTCACATCAATGTTTCAACATGGGGTCTTGTATTTGACATAGGGTAGGAAAAACCAAACAATAAGAATTATAAGACACTCCATTTATTATCTTACTCACTTATACCTACATTCTCTTCAGACACTTCTTATTGACCTACAAGAAGGAAACCACAATACACTAGGTACCAATGGAATCAACATGTGAAGGCAAAGGAAATTACACTTTCATAAGACTAATAACAATAATGTACAATTAATTAAATATTTTAATAAGATAAAACATTTTTATTTATTTCTTCAAGGTAAAATTTTTGTAAGGCTTCACCATACTAGGTAGAGAGATCCATACACTAGCCAAAAAGACCCAATTTATAGAACTTACAGGGAGAGAGAGAGAGAAGAAGTTGAAAAGACATAAGGATATGTGTCAAAAAATGAAAATAAGTTAAAATTTCATGTATAGGAGATGTGTGGTGAGATATGCTATGTCATGAATGTTTACTTATCCACACAAGTCATAAAGATAGTGAAAAGTGGCACAAAATTACCATTTTGGAATGAGAAATTACCCACCTAAGTTGCCTTCCAAAAATACGCATATGCCTACATATGGTCAGGTATAATGATTGATATGAGTAAGGGAGGTTATAAATAAGTCCCCACATGCATTGTATTGATCCTTGACCATCCCTATTCTTGTGGACATGCAAAATCATCACTAGTAGTTTCAAAAAGGCTCTTTTCCATGCACCTTATCCACTTGGCATTAAAATATCTTCAATTTTAATAAATAATCCTTTAAAAATATGTAATTAAACTTTTTAAATCCTCCCATACCATCAATTTTAAGAAAAAAACCCTTAAAAGGCCTCCCTAATTGCTTTTCACCACTTTCCCAAGTGTTCACTAGTTTGGCTCACTGGACTAGCTTAAAGTGAGAATCTAGTTGAGAAACTTAGAGTTTTATTCATGAGATGAAATGAATTTTTGGAGTTATCTAAAGTTTATATATTCTTTCCAAAGTTTATTTCATCCTCTAAGTCTTCATATACCTTGCAAACCACTCAAAATGGCCAAAACAAGCCTAGTTTTCACCTATTTCATATAATTCCATACAAAAAAACATATTTAAGAGTTATTATAATATTTATATAAAACTTTTAGGTGGTTTAATTTTCATCCCATTGCATTTAGATGCTCAAAATGCTCTATCTCTCCAATCGGGTCCTTGTGAGTGTTTTACAAGGGTTTTAAGTGACTTGGACTCCTAACCTTTATTTATAAAGGTCAGACATTGAAAAACTTGAAAAATTACACTACTATCTCCTTTAGTAACCTCCCTAAAATTTAAAATTTTCTCAAGTTTTTGTGAAAATATTTGTGAGAGATATTAGTGTCCAAAGTAGACATTTGAGTGGCTTTCATGCTTCTTATGAGGGTTTGAGTATGTCTGGAGTTGGATATGGATTCCAATGGAGTTTTTTAGCCAAAAAAAAGAATAATAACATATTATTATGACTTAATAACATGTTAAAATCCTTTGGAAAGTTCAAAAAGACCCCAAAATGGAAGTTACCCCTATTTTGGAACAAGGACTATGCCATGTCAACATGCCTGCTTATACTTTGTGAACCAAAAGAAGATAATTATAACCTTTGATGAATTATTATAGCATGAGAACATCAAATTTTAAATTTAAAACATCACACAAAACATTATAGTACTTGGATGAGGCCAAAACTTGGAGTGACATCTCATTAGGGGTTAGGTTTTCATGTTTTCCATTAGGTCTGCATACAAATCTCCTTGTCTAGACCATCTCATTGGAATAAAAAATTTATATCATGGTTTATCATGTTATCCTATATTTTAAATAGCTGTAGAAACCTCAATAATTTATTATAATGACCTTTGGTTAACTATCTAACTCCTTTTCCAAAAATTACCAACTTCTTGCATGAGAGGACTGACCTACCTCTAAGACAAAACAAAGGGTATTAGGCCTGATTTAATGGGAAAATTGAAAAGTTTTATATCTCTAAAATGTCTTGATGATAATTTTTACCAAATTATTTCATCATATTCCGAGTCTATGTGGTCGAATCAACTCAACCTTGCCAAAAAAGGGGTCAAAAACCCTATTTTGCATGTTGTTGTGTAAACCTCCATGTAGCTAATCCTTACATGCCATTACCATGCCTAAATAAAACTTAATTTTTTTTATCATACTTATTACAATATCATGGAACTTTTTAAGTCCTTATAAATCCTATTTACTATTGAGAATCACCACTTACCCCTTGGAACAAGGTCCTTTTAGCCCAACTTTATGAACTAAGACAACTTTGCTTAGGTGAAAAGATGTTTGGATAGATATTTTAATGTTATTATGAGTTTAATTACCTTTAATTGATGTTAATTGACCATCAAAAATTCATAAAATCCTTCATACCTCTCTAGGAGGTGAAAACTTGACACCTTGCCTCACCAACTAGTGCCCTGTTAGGACTGAGACAATAGACAAGGGTTTTTTTCATGATTTAGTGGAACAAGACAAAATTACATCATAATTATGACCTTTTAAAATTTAATACCTAACCATCTTGTCATTCCAAGCTCAGTCTATGCACCTTCATATACCTTTCATCCTCAAAGTTAGGCATTTTTAATGTTAGGACTGAGGCATACCTACAGGCATGTGGTTTGCTATGTAGGTTTTTGACCTCAAATGTATGAAATAATTTTTTTTTACTTCCTCAAACCATAATATTTTCATTTAATCAATTTAAATTCTCTACTTGAGCTTCAAAAAACCTTCTTTAACCTCTAACTGAAATAACTTCTAAATATCAGGTTGTAGGTGGAGATTTTCCATGGCTGTAGGTTCAAGGTGGATGTTCAAGCCTTAAATAGTGTGTATAATGTGTTTAGTTTCCATTATATTATTATACCATCATCTCACCCTATTTTAATTCTTAAATTTTCATCACAAGACCTTCTTTGCTCATGATTGTCACCAATTCCTAGCTCTGACTGTAGATGCCTATTTCTAGGCTTGTTGTAGGTTATATTGGAGGATTTGAGTCATGTTTATGATGTTTTAGGGTTTTTTTTGATTGAATATAGTTTCTAAAGACTTAAAATTAGGCTCTATTTCCTCTTTAGGAGTCCTTTAACCATTTTTTGTGCCAAATTCTCAAAACTTGCACTCACTGCTCTGTGTACTGGTAGGGGATGGGCAAAAAAAGTCATTTCATGCAATCACTTCTTTTCTCATGATCAAGAAGCCTAAAGTTACTTGTTGGAGTGCTTGGATTTTTTTCATCTTTAAAGAATAGTCTTGGTACTTTTCAAATGGCTTGTATGGCACACACCCCTTGAGCATCTTGTAGATGCTATCGACTATTTTTAATGCTTTTTTGGCAATATGGAGGAGCTCAAAACTTACCTTCTACTTACCCTCTAGCCCTCAAATTTTACATAGTTAAACTAAATACATAGGGTTACAAGTTTTAATAAATAAAAAAGGTAAAATCTTAATCCACCATGTTCAACATTAATCCAAAAAAACCTTAGGACCAATGTTTAGCCATTTTAAGGACTGGGTCACTAAAACAGTCAACTCTCCTTTTAGAGTGAACCAACTACTTGTAGAATATTTTAAACCATCCTAAAATGGAAAAAAAAATATTATATATTATAGGTACCATTCATAAGTTACACCATGTTTTCCCATTCTCCCTCATATGTACAACCTCCATGAGCTCAAATGTAAGGTGGTTGTAACAAGTTAGGTAGTGAATAATTTTGCATGGTTTAGGCCTTCTAAATACCACAAAGCACTTTTAAAACCTTGAATATATAATCAAAATTAGGAGAATCATAAAAAAAACACCAAATCCCCTATTCCAATGTGGATAAATTAATCACAAGCAATTGAACTAACTATGAATACAAACTAGGCATTTTGTAAGCCAAGAAGATATTTTCTCACACAATTGAACTCTACAAGACAACAAGGAGCATGGGAACATATTTAAAATCATGTAAAGTCCCCTAAAAATTAAAACACATCAATTTAAAATAAGAAAATTTAACACAAACCCAAACAGTGACCCCCCCATGGTTGATCATGAACAAGAAGCTGCCTAGGATCAAACTGATGGTTTATGAACTAAGAAGCACCAAATATCAAGTTCCTATTATGGATGTGAATATTTATCCAATTAATATCCACTTATAAAATCACACTTCATGACTCTACTTGTACGGCCCATGGTGATCACTTAAAGTTGATCTTCATTTGCATGTCATGAAGGAGATGAATAAAAATGAGTTAAAGATTCATCCTTTTTCCTTATCCTTGAATTTAAAACATGTAAACAGGTTTTTTGAGGTGAAGAGACACCCCATCCATATTTTTAACTAAATATCTAATCAT
Organism: Torreya grandis; assembly: GCA_037957365.1. Taxonomy (NCBI): domain Eukaryota; kingdom Viridiplantae; phylum Streptophyta; class Pinopsida; order Cupressales; family Taxaceae; genus Torreya; species Torreya grandis. The sequence continues at coordinate 1,509,695 of JARHVA010004436.1, forward strand.
GGGGGCCATATAAGTGCCCAAAAGCTCCTAAACCAAGGGAAAACTTCCATTTTTTGATTGTAATTGACTTTTGATTGCCATATAACTGATCCTAACCTAATTATGACCTCTCCCACATTGAAACTGATCTTAGTGACAAATTTTTCCTTTTAAAAGTTTGTACAAGTTCATTAATGAGCTAAAAAATGGCCAAACGACCCCTTCTTGCACATAAAACTTAGGAAATGAACAATTCATGACTTTTAAACACATTTAAACATTTTAAAGACCATGTTAGGACAAATTTACACAAAATGGACTTTTGACCAAGTTTGACTAGGGTTTGACAAGGTTGACTAGGGTTGACTAGGCCAATTTAAGGGGAATGAACTTCAACCAAGACTAGGACATGGCTAAGCAAGATATAAAGGGCAAGATGAGATCCCATAGGATGCATGTAAACCTTATTAAAAATTTTAAAATGATAGGTGTTGACCTCCTTTGACTAAAATTTAAATTTGGTCAACACATACTATAAAAGAACTTAAAGATTAGTAAAGAGAATTTGATATTCTGGGTTAGTTGAGGAATACACCAACTAAAATATTTATCTTGGAATTACTTTAAAAAGTGACATTTTTAAAAGATATTCTATTTCAAAAAATTAATCACACATCTGTGCCTCATGATACTGAACCATCCTATTTTGCATATATCATGAATAATATCAAAGATGTAGAGGATGTGATATCTTTTTCCAATGAGGATTTACCTTTACAATTGGTCATTGATCAAAACTTTCCACTTTTTATTTAAACTCAAATCAACAACACAACTATTAAATGAGTTATCATCAATAGTGGTTTAGGACTCAATATATGTAACCTCATATTTTTTCAAAACATTGGGGTTGATATAACATCTATTCAAAAAACATACAAGAACATCAGAGGGTTTGATGACATTCCTAGACATACATTGGGATCAATCACATTGGATATTATAGTAGGACCAAAGGCATTATCTACACACTTTTAGGTGATGTCAAACCATTTAAATTATAATTTTCTACTTTGGAGACCTTGGATACATGATATGGAGGTTTTACCTTCCACTCTCCATAGATGTATAATTTTTTTACATGATGGGTACCTATACACATGTCTAACATATAATCAACCATTTAGATATTGTAGGCTCATTGAGCCTCCTAAACTGAGTACATCATCATATGGGACACCTCATGTTCTTGGTAAAACCCCCACCTCACTACATTTTGATTGAGAATATGCATACTTATGAGGTGGGGAAGTCCAGTAAGATTGTTCATATACCACCATCAGAGCTTCCTACAACACAAGCACCTTCATCGATGATAGAGGACTAGCCTTTATAAGCACAATTACCTTCATCAATCATATAATTCTAGCCTCTCATATCACTATTACCTTCATTGAGTATAGAGGAATAAAATCTCATAGTACAAACTTCCTCATCTAGGATAGATGATTAGATTCTCACAACCTAGTTACCACTACTTGTCAATTCAAAAGAGGCCTACATTCATAATTCTAACACAGTTTCACAGGCCACTACAAAGGATGATCAACCATGTATAAACATTAATGATTATTTATGTGGATTGATCTTTACACTAGTAGGCCCAGGGGAATATAGAGACAATTCAAAGGCACTTATACCTCACCTTACACTAATAACATCACTTGTTCATGATTCTATAACTACAGGATCTCATACTTAGACATAGTCAGCAACAGATCCCTTAATCCATTCAATACATATGGTCACATCCATGGATACAAATTCATTCATAAATATTTAGGTAGGGAACTCATAGGATAAACCATACTAGATATTACTATTATTGCTTGATAGAGGATTGATGTTATTACCCATAGTCTGACATAGATCAACTAGTAAATTGTCACCATAGGAAGGACAATAATTTTGTCACTTTCATAAACTCACATCACATGATATAGACACGTGTGTAGCACTATAATATAAGATAAATAAATTTAAGGCTAAGGGCACTATCTATATTATACATCTTCCACCTCCACAGGCACCACCACTAGTGATATGAGCTATTACACAGATATGAGCACCACAATAGAGTCATCATCGACATGGATATTCATGACATGATCCATTGACTATAAAAATATTTGTAGCAGATAGATATCTTCCACATATGGATATAAATGAGGATTATGATCCTAATACTTACACTTTGGGATTTTTACACCACATATTTATTAGGAGAGTGAACTACAACATGCTATACACTATCAAGACTCCACTAGACATATTACATTACCAGTTACAAGTGGCCCCAAGGTGGCCAATACATTATTATTCATTTTGATAAGAGATGCCCATATATAGGTTACACTTGGTAGTACATGGTTATGATGATGGATGCTATAATTGATCAGTTAGTGAGATGCTTGACATTCACTCATGATGGACATATGGTTTGCATTTTACATGATGATATCAATGAGAACCAAAGGTTTGACACAGATACTCTACAATCTAATGTGGTTTTCCCTAGGACCACATGAGAGGCATTTTACATAGTTGACTAACATGCCATTTGGATACACAGACTCTAGACCCATGATAAGGATAAGGCCCCACTAATACACACACATTGGTATGGTGATCATGATGATGATGACTCATTTGAGTTTGGCTAGGCTCAATATCTAACACTAGATGATCTTCCACTAGATATACCATTTTATTATCCACATCCTATGTATGTGATCTTAGGTCTATAGAGACATTACATTTTGATTGTATTTCATTTCATTTACATTTACTATATTTACTTTCTCTCTCATTCCTTATACATAGTTTATTTTCATTTTATTGTACATAAATTATACTCAAAACATAAAAAAATAGTATAACATGTCAAATAAAAAAACATTCAAATATATTAAAAAACATAAAATTTTACAAATTATATGCATTATTATGTTTACATTGATACTACTTGCCAGATATTGCATATTGCTAGCTATCCTAGTATAGGCAATTTTATCATACACATATGTTTCACTTATTTTTTCAAGTGATTTCAAATTTCAGATAGGACTCTGATCCACTTTGATGATATAGACCAATTATAATCACCTATTAGGGACATTTACATTGATATGTTTTCCCACTTAGGGGCATCTTCTACATAGTTTCTATAACCAGGTTTTATATTTACATACTATACATTTCAATTTACACATTGATTTATCTTGTTATTGATCATTGCTCCTCATTTATCATATTTTTTTTCCAACTATCACTAGTTAAACTTAGTATATATGCATCCTAACATTTACATAGATTTGTATTAAACAGTTATATATGCTTTCATTTATAGTTCCTAGATTAGATTTGATTGTGTTCCTATGCTTCTTACATCTTTAAAGGCATTTAAATATGCCATTGTTCTTTGGATATATACCACTTCTCTATTATTATGCATGGGACATGCACCCATGTCCTTATGTGTGCTTTTTCTTGCTTCTTTATGCAAACATTTGAACTTGCCCTTCTCTATGCCTCTATGCCAAATTTCTTGTTGCTTGCATATGTGGCAATTTGAACATGTCCTTGTATGTATTCATTCTTAGATTTAGTGGCATGTGCCCATATCCCTTATATTTTGGCCCTTTGGACTATCTTTTTCATGCCTCATGTGTTTTTTTGTTTGCTTCCTTGTATGCTTCTATACCATGAGGGATCTCATGCATCTTCCTTGTATGTGTTTTTTTTATTACACACTAATTTTTGATGTCATGAGGGATCTCATGCATCTACCCTTATTACGTAGGAGACATGATGGACATCATGCCCCATCCCCCTAGGTAGTTACTCAGATTTATTGTTATTCATTGATTACATATATTTTGACACCCTTCTGCAATGCTAGATTACAACATATATCTTACATTACCTACTTTTGCTCAGATACATTTACATTATGATGTTATGTTTTTACATTATATTGGAATATCATGCACATGCTTTGTCTAACACATTTTGTAGAGCTACTTATTTATAGGGTAGTTATTAAAAAAGTTTCACAACTACCCTCAGAATATTGGGCATTCACAAGGGGTTGTCATAGAGATCAAGATCCTACTTTGATATTCATAGATACATTTGAACACATAGGATTAGGTTTAAACATTAGACTCAGGGCATACACATAACATAATAAAGATTTAGAATTTAGTCTAGATCACTCAAAAATTAGACCAAGAAATAATTTGTGCCTAGATTGGGACACTAGCACCACAATGCACTACTATCCAATATAGGGCACTATTGTCTAGTAGCCCCAGCTTTAGGATAATTTAGATCATTTAGACCAGTATACTAGGTAAAATATAAATTTGCGTAGATATAATCACATGTTCGATAATTATGTTTAAATTTAACTCAAATTTAGTCATTTTAGCTTAAATTCATACTAGTTTCTCATATTTGTGGGCATCATGTATGACATGATCACTCCCACATTTAGTTCAGTTGTAAAAATTTAAGTATTACATACATAGTTTAAATTTGTTATATTTAGATACCAAATTTAGGGCATGTGCACGATACGTAGTTTCCATATACTCAACCTTAAACAAGTTGATCAAATAAAATGGAAAAATCCATGTCATTCTCTACATTTTATACACTTACTATCACATTCTAGGTTATCACCAGATTCATGCCTTAGTTCATCTTCATTAGTTACATAGCCAAATACATATATTTATTTAGTTATATATTCTCTACTTTGTGTAGTATAGTTACAGATGCATTTAATTCACACACATGGGCAATGGTAGAGCCATGGCCTACATAATTTATTGATCCACCTACATGATAGGGTTAGACACACTTACATTCTTACCCAAGCTATTCATAGAGATCAAGATCCACCCAGTAGGGGTGGGCAATGATGGAATCAAAACTAGATTGAGTTCTTGAGCCACCCATATGAGGATTGAGCAAGCCATTAGCTCAGTCCAAGATATTTAATGATATGATCACTATGTATACTCACACACATAGGTTGTCACTAGGTTCATACATTAGTTCACATACCTAATGAGGTGTATTTGTTCCTTTCCTCTCTCTTTACTCAAATTTTACTTATTTACTTCATTTCAACATAGTCTTTTACTTTTGATCATCTATTAAGAATCAATTTTTGCATGTTTCATTGTAGGACATTATTTTGGATCATGTTTCACATACGTAGACCTACATTCACATATTTAAACTTAGTCACATGGGCTTCACTTCCAAGGTAAGTTCCTTTATACTAGTCATTTCTCTTTTCTACATTACTAGCATAAAGGGGGACAAATGTAATAACCTAAAAGTGGTAATTAGATGCTAAGAGTGTCATTTGAGTTAACCTATCCCTAAGATAGCCATATACCTATCTTTGAGAATTAGACTTACTTTTCTAGACATTTAATAAACCATAGTCACCTACAAGCAGTCAAAAAATAATCCCAAAGCTATCATCTATCATAATTACTCAATAGTCTACAAAGAGGACATTAGCACCATATTTGGGACACTATAGCCACATGAAACTAGTGTCCCCAACTGGTGCTACTATCCTTATCCCTATCTCTTCCTAATGGATACATTTTCAAATGTGTGCCCCTCATAAGGTTAGCCTAAACATATTTTATTATCCATAGAAGCAACATAACCCTATATATCTGAATCTAATTCATCTCTATTCACTAGATGTAAAATAGGTGCAAAAGCTATTCAAACTAAAGATAAAGTTGAGAAAAATTAAGGTAGTTGATCCCTATTCTGCCCTAATTTCTACATACTACCATCTACTGTATCCCTAAGCCTAGTTTCAAACATTTCAAAGCTCAAGCACATTCAAGGCATCCAAGCCCACTCTCATTCTAAAATTCATTTGCACTTGTATCAAACACTAGGTGGGATAACTACATCAGGGTTGATCCCTCTTTGGAGTATTAGTATGCAGGCAAATATATTCACAATGTCATGCTTAGGATGTATAGTCCATCCTAATAACACACATATAATTATTAATTATTCCATACTTGTAAGGAGGACTAGGGTTTACATATTAAATCAAGTTTTCCAGGCACAACATAGAGTTCCAAGTTTTGTGCATGCATGAATAGGACATAAGAACATAGGTGTAGGTGATCCTAAAAAATAGGAATAGTCCCACAAAGGGGACCTTAACACCACATTGAGGACTCTACACACATATGGTACTACTGTCTATACTGGGCACTATTATCTAGTGAGAAGATGAACACTAGAATCCTATTGACAATAAAGATAATTGCCTAGATCTCATATTTTATAACCTAGATCATCCATGACAATTAGTTTTAAAATAAGTCTCTATTTATGAATTTTTATTGCTATTATTATAAAGTCAAATAAGGTCAAATTCTATAACAAATAAGTACTTAATTATTTTAGCTTATTTAATTGATTTAAACATATCACCCCTTTTAATCTAAGCATAGTATTTTCATAGTAATACCCTAAAAGGTTAAATCATAAACCATAACTAATAAAATATCAAGAAAAATAAAATTGTGAAATTAAGTAAGAAGAATAAGTATATGATCAACATAAAAACTAACCAATAACAATACCATAATATGGATGAGTCAAAATGACATGCCATTAAGGTGTCCAAGCCAATTTCATTGATGTTTGATATGATAATATTAAGAAAATTCATCCATATATATGAGTATTTTTAGAATTACTCCTTTTTTATACCCTTCTTTTTCCATTATCAATTTAACTTGAGATATTTTCTTTAGTTTTAAGACCTTGCACACTCACCTTGGATTGTATATATAATTTTGCACCTTATTCTCTTAGTTTGAATACTAGATATTGATTTTGATATTGTGAACCTCTTTTAGGATAACTTATTTATCTAATTCCCTTAAAAAATCTTAATCTTTTTGAATTGAAACTATTTTCCTTTCATGTAAAAATTTAATGCACCGATTCAAAGTTGAAGGGATTATTTTTGTTTGATGTATCAAAATTCTACCAAGTAACTTGTTATATCAATAGGATTTATACAATGGTATTTAGGGGATATTGGTGGGCTATAATGTCTATGAAGTGTTAATAATTAGTTTTCACCTTAAATTTGATGTCTATTTGACCTTCACATAATAGTTTAAACCTTAAATTTGATGTTTATTTGATCATCATATGTAATTTCTTATTACTTAGATAAGTTTATTAAAAAAATTCACAATATCTTGGGCATACGATGGAATTTGGAGCTTGTTTTATTTTTATAGAAAATATTATTTTTGAGCTTGACATAGTGTTTTAATGCTTTGGATTCATAAGAGCAACATCTAGGCAATAAATTAGTTTTAATGCTAATCAAGTGATGTTCAACTTTTAACAATATAATACAATGTTTTGATAATATATCTCATCTATGCATGCAAAATAAATACAATAAGTACAAAGCAATTAAGAGGATAAAGAGAGTGTATCTTTTTTGTTATCCTATTCTAGACTATGGTAATGATAATGAATCATCATAGGACTATCTTATACGTATGACTTTATTTATTCTATAATATGTCTATTTTTACTTTTGGACAATTACGCCAACTAGGATAGTAACATCAATGCTTATATCTACCTCCAATGTAGGAGTTCAGTGAGAGATATACACAAGAATGACTTCAAATTTGGACCAAAATTGTATTGTCCCTTGTGTAATTATTCTATACCATAACTTATGTCTACCTATGTACTAGATATAGATAATAAGCAACCCTAGTTTATTTACATTATACCTATTAAAACCTAGAAAAAATGGGCTAGTAACATGATTTGATCTAGCCCTAGCATCCCCATTTTGTTGTTAAGTATTGCTTACAAAGTTGATACTCCTAAGAGGGCCTCTGACTCACATGTATTTCTCCCTCCTATACATGTGTGTGGAATTCTAACAATGTGACTATTATTTATTTCTTCTAGTAAACCTTGGTATAATTGATACAATAGTATATTTAACCTTTTGAATATTTTAGATATTTGATTTAGTATTATAGTACAATTTGATAGCTTGAAATAAATAGTACTTTATAATTAGAGAGTTGCCTTATCAAATTGGCAGATGTGTTAATTAGACTATAACCTTTGTATACATAGGAAATTTTTGAATTTAAATTAGAACCAAGTGACATGCAAAAATTTGACCATAGGATGGACAAAGAGGGTTAACAAAATGGTCACAAAGTGAAAGATATGGAAAAAGATAAGCTTGGATAGTTACGTCAAACCTAGACATTAACATCAACACTAGAGTCTAAGACAAACACAAATGTCTAGGGGATAAAAACCTATAGAAAATAGGCACAACAAGTAGGGATCCCTGACATACATTAGATGAAGATAAACATACATAACACATAGGCCCAAGGGGTTGGTAAATCAAGTGAAATAAGATGGAATCAAAGAGGTCCATGAGAGGCTGAATCACTATATATTTAATTCTTAGTAAAAAAGTGTATACATATAAGAAGACTAGAAATATGTGTACTTGTGCCAAAATAGGTGTCTACATTTGTCCCCCTTTAACCTAGTAATGTGAGAAAAACTAGAATTGATAGTTTAAAGGAAAATAAAATGCATACCATGGTGTGGGAAACACACCTTGTCTTCACTTAAGTTTTTATTCAATATTTCATTTGCACATCACCTATAACTAAAAATATGAAAACAAATTAAAGAAATAATAAAAATTAACATAAATAAAAAACATGGATAGAATACACTTATGTATGTGCCACATGGTAAATGGTTTTGGAGTGCTAGAAATTGGAGAAGTAGATATAGGGCTTGTAAACTCATCCATATTTTGTTAAGGAAGATGAGTTAGCCTATAATTGGTCAAATGTGTTACACCATGGTGGTGTTTTACCTAGAGTATGTAAAGTTGGGAGGTGATCATGCCCCCAATTCTAAATAAGAAGAGTGGTGCTTCAGTCACTGAGAGTATCATTTCCTGATGAGTACAACTTAAGTACAAAATATGTGTGTGTGTGCATGTGTGTGTGTGTGTGTGTGTGTGTGTGTGTGTGTGTGTGTGTGTGTGTGTGTGTGTGTGTGTGTGTGTGTGTGTGTGTGTGTGTGTGTGTGTGTGTGTGTGTGTGTGTGTGTGTGTGTGAGTGTGTGTGTGTGTGTATCAATATAGGGTGAGTGATGTAATCAAATTCACCCTAGAAATTTGTGAGACTAGGTGATTTAATCCCTCCAATCACACCCAAGAAAATAACTACCATTGCAGATAGGTAAGGCTCAATGTAACTCATGAATGCTCGATCAATGTATTAGTACATTAGGGTATCATTACATAATAATATATGTTGTGATAATATTCCATAAAAGATTTTTATAATCTGAGACTAATTTGGTTTATGAAATATTAGGCATATATTGCATAGTATATTCACCTTGGATATGTCTTATCCTGAAACTATGTATATAAAATGGTACCAATGTATATAATTTTACCACAAATATGAATATGAATAATATATTGTGTATGTTTTTGCCAATTTGGAAAATATATAGGTGTGGAGAAGTTTTAAAATTACAATAAGCACCAATGTGGAGGACATGTTGCAAAACATGCACCCACTATAATCTAAAGATGCTGAATAGGTGTGGAGACCATGCTTCCAAAGAATGCCACCACTAAATGTGGAGAATGTGAAACTATATTTAATAATGTATAACATGTTTATAAACATGCCCCCTACTAGGATGTCCCCCCATTTTGTGAGGAGGTGATATAGTGCCTACGAGTCATCTCCTTGAAAAAGTAAAATAGATGATGTATTTGACATGATTTACTTGATATTATTCTAAAAGTATTATGGATAACAATTTATAACATTTATTTTTGGTAGTATTTAGAATCTATAAAAATATCTATGTAGCAAAAAATTAGTGATTTTTAGCAATGTTTAAAATTTTGAAAATTTGGTATAATATTGAAGGGCTCATTGCCTAGATCCCAATGCAACTTATGGTTTCAAATTTGGATAATCAAGGCTCAAGATATGCACGTTTGAAGTTGGTGTAAAAGTGATATATTAGGTGGGTTGTAATTGAATTTTGAAATCATTTGCATTTTGAACTTTTGTGAATTTTGAGCTCTAAGTCTAGAGAAGAACAATGCCATATAGAATATCCCCTCACCCAATGTGATTTGATATGATTTGGAGTGTCTTAGCTGGCCAAGAGTTTTTTGAGCTAGCAAGTAAGCTTTATTATAATTTATTAGTAATTTTGAATTTTGAAAAATTTTACATTTTGGATGTGTTTTTGGGATTTTTTTTGTAGGAGTTTAGATGCTTTCATTGGCATCTTGGATGCATACATTATTACCTTGATGCAAGTGTCTAGTGTTGTACTCTAGTGTCTAACATTTTCATCTAGCACAGATGGTATCATCTGACAATTATGTCCCACATGGAGGATATCATCTAATGCTAATGTATTTTCATTTTGTGTTTGATTAATTTATATCTATGTAATTTTTCATTAAAATATAATCACTAACATGTTTTTATTGTTATTTTCATGATTATAGAAGGATATTCACATTCAAGAGTTCTAACATGGGCAATAATATTTAACATTAGTAGAGTTAGATCTGGATGTAGCCAACTAGGTTATTATTGATGAGGAAAGGTTGGGTCACATGACCCATTTTGGATAGATATCATATGATATCCACCTTTTCACAACCTTAGTCTACATCTAGAATCCAAATATATGTACATTCTAGTTTATCACTGGTGAGATGATTGTCACCTTAGAGGATGTGTATCAGATTTTTTAACTACCAATTAGGGGTGAGAGAGCTCAAGTTGCTATAGATTGTAGTCGAGGATATATTTAGTGTTCCCATGTATATTATACTAGTTATATGGCTCTTGAGGTAGTTATGACTAGTATTATTTGGTTTGATAACATTATTAGAGGTGATGTTCTATGACTACAAAAGTTTATTTGTGTTTTAATGGAATCATTGTGGCTATGGAGGGTGGGACTATTGGTATTTCTTATTGGATGTATTATATAGTGAACCACATTAAGCTAAATTAGACCATATTTTCATGGGGTTGTATTTTACTATCCCACTTATATAGATATCTATATAGGTTTAGATTAGAGAGTCATGGTGATCATATTAGAGTGGTGAATTTATTACATGTCTGGGCTTATGAGCATATCATAGTGGTATAGCCATTTGGTGGTCCCCTCCCTAGATGGGCTCATCCATAGGTTTTTGAGGAGTGATGGGTATTCCCATGTGGTAGACTTCATACCATGATGGAGTACCAAATTACCTTAGATAAGTTATCTATAGATTATATTGTGTGGTATCCTTATAGGACTTTTACTGGGTGGCTTGAGGATGGACATGAGTTACAGAAGGTCCACATCAGTATGTGGTTGGTTGATCAATTTATTGGTGTCTATGAGTTCTTTTAGTATGATTGAGTTTTATGATAGTTTGGGATTAAGCAGGGAGTGACCTTAGCATTGTATCCATGGCATTAGAAGGTATATAATGGTCATAGGATGTATGATAGGCCAACACCTACTACTGTAGATATATCCTTGGGCCTAAGTGATGAGTGAGATCTCATGGTTACCTTGACATTAGTAGATGATGTGGGGTATATGTAGTGGTGGGATAAATTTTGATGGAATTTATTATTTCCTATTATGATTATGGCTCTAGGTTCCTTTCAAATGAAAAAAGGTGGTTGTAGAGGAGAGATAAGTGGTGAGGTAGGAGATGGCACTCTTGCAAGACCGACACTAGTAGATGAGGCATCCATTAGGGCCACATATGAGCACCCTAGTTTTAAATTTTTATTTAGTTATAAAATTATTTGCTTTTAATAAACATTAATAACTAGTGTCATAGCTCAAAATGTGTGTAGGTAACCAAGAGTGGTTGACCATGGTAGATTGGGTGATATACATCCTCACTCATAGTGTGCCTATGCATGTAGCTAGAGATGGATTTATTCATAGAATTATTGACATTTCCGGTAAACTTTTACTATTTTTTGATCATGTTGTAAGAGTTGTGGCAACATACCATACTATAGCCATAGAGTGTAAGGAGTTATGTGTGGAGTTGGATAGATAAGACATCCCATAGTGGAGTTTCATTGAGATTATGCAAATGCTCATTGATCATTGTGATACTTTGAGACAAGAGCACAAGGAGATAGTGTAGTGGTTATGAACTTTTGAGGAGAGTATGTGTGTTATCATGGGCATATGGACTGTAATTTTATCCTAGTACATCTACATCTAGAGGTGTTAGATTTTTAGATGTTGATAGTGATGAGGAGTATGCCCGAGGGGATATGCCCCCAAATTATGATTCATATGTTTATTTTTATGAACATTATATCATATTATGATAATTGATATTCTTATTTTTATAAACATTGTATCATCTTATATATATATATATATATATATATATATATATATATATATATATATATATATATATATATATATATAGACACACACACACACATTATATATATAAGATGATACAATGTTTATAAAAATAAACATATCAATCATAATCTGGGGGCATACTCCTAATCACTATCAACATATACAAATCATGATTGATATGATTATTTTTATAAACATTATGTTGTGTGTGTGTGTGTGTGTGTGTGTGTGTGTGTGTGAGTGTGTGTGACATTGTTCACATGGTTTTATTTGGTGTAGAATGGATTAACACTATTTAATTTTATACTAGTTATTATATAGTTTTTTAATTACACTTATTTCTATGGTGATGTTAGGATTTGGTAAATTTTGTAACAAGTATATTTATTTTTATAATGCATGTATTATATTAGAAATAGATAGATCACAGTATGCAATGAAATCCAGATGGGTATAAGAACATCAGATTGTAATGATCAGGAGAAAATAGGACTGTGGATGGTGCTTCTATAGTCATCTTTGAATTATCTATAGAAATATCTTAAGAATGTGTATGTATCTATTTAGGTACCCATATCTATTATGTAAGTTTACCATCTCCTTGTGTATTTTTATGAAGTACCTAATCAACCAATGGTTCCTTGGTAGGATCAGTGTGGGAGAGATTGGTCTTGGGAGAGAGTACATTGGGAGAGGGACTTCTACTAGAAGTCATCTTCTATGAAGGATAATATACCATGTGTTTCTCATAGGGATCAACATGGGATGTCTCAACCTTATTAGATGAGCCTCTATGAGAAGTCTATGGAATAGGTCTAGATATGTCTTGTAGATATGTAATGATTCTATACTCAACTAATTTTATGAGCTTTTGCTTGAGAGATAAACACTCATTATCTAGATGACCATTAATACCATGATAAGTGTAACAGTGTTGTCCTTTTCCTTCTCAAATCTATGAGGTGGGTAATTTGAAATAGGAGGGATTTTGATAATCCATTTAACCAAAAAAGTTCATAATATGTCATGTTATCTATCTTGGTACCAATCAAATTGAAGAGGTTGTTGTTTTGTAGTGGTATATAGTCTAACTATGGGAGATTTTTTTTAAGAATTTTCCTTTCCTTTGTTCAATAGTTTTATTGTTTGTTGTGTGATATATGGAACTAGTTTTATAGAAGTATTTTGAGGTGGTTCAAGATTTTTTGTAACTTTTTTATTTACCTTAGAAATAATATGTTTACCATGTTTGGGTTTGAATGGAGAAATAAGCAACTTGGTTTATGTATTAATTAGAGCATGCACATATTTGTGCACATCCCAATATAAGATCTTGAATGAAGAAAATGGATTATGTAATTCTCTTTCTCTTAGTGGATAAAGAAGACATCTACTAAATCTAAATTGTATTTCCAAATCTGCGAGTGTATAATGTAAGGAATATAAAACATCCCTAAATTGAATAACATAATCTTGTATAGGCTTATTTTCTATTTGAGTCAATATTTACAAGTTTTTGTAATTTCCCCTTTAGTTTTGAGTTAGAAGGATTTGGTTTTTCCAACAAACCCTATAAATAACACTACAAAACCTAACACAACTTATGAATTTATGAAATTTCACTTTCAAACCCTAGCATCAAAATTGTAAATTATTGAATTAAATATTCAAACCCTAGATAATAATTTACTAAATGCTGCCAATGAACAATTTGGGATCCAACATCCTTAAAACTATGCCCAATAGGTGCCAATTAATTCTAAAAATTGTAATAATATAAATACCTAATTTTTAATGATTTTTTTGGTATAAAGAATTGGAAAATACTATTAAAAATAAATAATAAATATTAGAATATTTTTTAATATTCCAAAATGTGTTTAAGACTGTGATAGCCTTACAAAACCTGAAATTACACCCCAAAAGGGGGTCACCTAGTTGGAAATGAAGAATTTTCTTGATTATCAACTCCATGCAACCCTAAATTGGGTTTTCAAAACTTGTAAATCTAATGTAGCCTAGGATATTCAAACTTGAAATCAATGATTACTACCCTATTAAGGAATCTAATCCAAGTCACCAACCTCTACGATCAAGTCACCACCCTCAAAAGTAATCACCAAACCCTATGGTGAAGTTGCCACCCTTCTAAAGCTAAAAATACTAGAAAAATTATAATTTTGAAGCTCAATACAACTCTTGTGTGAAGTTGTCCCAGTTTTAAAATTAGGGGTTTTCATCCCTAATTTCACTTACCAAATAATGGTTTCATCTTACAAGGTAACAAGCTAAGAAAGCACATTCAAACTCATAAATTTAATGAAAAAACATGGTATCCTCTCTAATGATCATCATTAACCTTCTTATACTCTTGTTTCTCATCAAACCCTTCCCAAAAAGGGGTGCTCCACTTGGAGGGAGAGTTAGAGTAGCTTTAAAAATATCATGCTTTATCTTCATTAAAGTTAAGTTAATCCATTATCCAAAAGCCCCTTTTTAAGTCATAATCAAACATAGAAAAGGGGTGGACAATATAAATTCCCTTAAACATATTATTATTTTAAGTATTTTGGAATAATTTTATTGTATATAATAATATTATTCCGATCTCGAAAAGGGGACATTACTATCCACCCTTCCCAAATTTTCTTATCCTAAAGCAAATGTAAGCTCACCCAAATAGTTATCTTATAATAATTGGATACCAATTCATCCTCATAGACTTACAACCTCAAATACTTGATTTATGAGCACAACTTTGAGCTCTAATGGGTCTCATATTATTACTGTGGGTGGAAAACAAACTCAATTTCCCCCACTTACGTTTTTCACATGTTATGATCATTATACTCTTCCTAGGCATATGCAAACTATGCACTCTTTGATTCATAAAAGTCTCTATATCAACACTCATATAATTTGTTCCTAAACTTACACATAGAAAAAAAATGTCAATGAAAACAAAATATCTCCACATCACTCCATCCGCTTCACCATGCCTCATAGGCATGTTATTCAACTCTCCTCCCATACTTTCATCTTATTCATACTTCCCATTCATTTGATGGACTTTATAAGGTTCATTCTTATTTCCTCAAATATATTTTTATTACATTTTCTCTCTCATAAGCAATATTGTAGTGGTTGGGCACTCCTCCATGATAGCTATAAACCACCCCTTGTTGATGTTAAGTAGAACATCTTTCCACCTTGAGACTGAAAAAACTCTTGTGTTTGTAAAAAATTTTGTTAAGGGGATGGTTATGCTACAAATAATGGTAAAGGGCATGGGATGGTAGCCAACATACTCAAATTATGTCACCACATTTATAAGTGTTAGTGATTTATGGGTTGGAGACAACCCTATAGTCACTAAAATTGACTAAACAACCTCTATAAACAAAAAATTACTCAAGTATGTGATTAGGATTGCTTGAATAACTACATATCAAATGTTGGGTTGGCAGGAAATATGAATGATAATAGCTCTATAGCCTGTAATCATGATATTTTTTACAAAATTTCATATTCTTTGAGTTTTCCTTTACACCATATAATTGAAAATACCTTTATGGTTGTCATAGAAGTATAGAGGTGAGTGGTACTACTAATGGTACCATTAAAAACATTACTATAACTGCTATCATACATGACACTCTTTACCAAACTCAGCCATGTGAGTGATATAGGGGTGTAACACAACCCTTCTTGGAATAAAATTTCAACAATTATCTCCATGTAGCTTGATTTCCACTCAACCTTTGAGAGATGTCAATCAATTTTAAATAAGGTTCTTGAGTATTGATTATTTATCATTGTGTTAGGGAACCTATCATTATTCCTAGGTATTCTCATGGACCTCCCTTTAATCCAAATGCATGTGTTAAATAATTCACTTACAAAAGTAGCATTAAACACTTTTGAAAACTTACCCTTATTGTATCTCTTTAGAGCACCTAAATCTTAAAATTTCATGTATAAGAAATTATGAACCAAAATGAAAGAATCCATGTGGCCCTGACCCCTCAAAGTTCTCTTCATTCTATCCCCATATTCATGTTTCTACCCATGATAACTGTAGCCTTGCCATGATGTACAAAATAACATCAAACTTGACATATAGTCATATTTTGTCATATGTTTCCCATGATGACAACACACCCCTAATGATATAGTAAGAAGTAATAAATTCACAACACTTTTATACCTTTGGATGCCCTCAATTTGTTTACCTTCCCTTGCCAGATGAAGATTGGTTGGGATATCTTCAACACCTCCCACCTTGGGATTCATAATTACCTCATCTCTAATTCCTTTCAAATAACTATTCATGGTTTCTCCACAACCGTAGCCATCTTCCTTCTTATTTTATCCATCCTTATTTTTAAGTACACATGATTGATCTATGTTATCTTATTCTACATGGTTATTTATATATTTATCTTCAGCTGCACTTATACACAAGTCAATAAATAAATCATAAATAGAACTTAGGATGCCCATTTTCTCCTCCATTATAATGAATTTAGGTACCCTTTGCTGGGATAAAATGATTTTATCTTCTTATTATATATTGTCTCTTTAAGAAACTCCTTCAAGTGCTATTGTTCCCAAAATTAGCTACACTCATTTTGTGGATAACCCCTATGAAACTTGTCCATTTTGTAATCTACACTCTAAGTTCATCATTCGAGACCAGTTTCTCTTGATCTCAAGTGAAGTTGTATGACATCATATGAAAGTGTACAACATTCCCTCACCACAACTTCTCAAAAATCATGAAACCTGTTGTAATCTTTATCTAATCAAAATTTTAGTTTTGATCATTTTTAGGGTGTTAGTGAATTTTATTTTTCCTTATGCATGGGTGGCCTTTTTCAATGCCCTTGCATTTTTTTTTCTCTACATTCATCGGTGGCACGTTTTGCTACCAATGCATGATCTAGCCCCTGACACTGTCAGGGTGATAATTTTTGCCACCTGAGCATAGATTTTCAAAATCTCAATTTTTGTGTGGCATTTATGGCCATGCATACCGAGTTTTAAAAGCTTGTTTTAAGCTTTTAAATGCATTTTGTTTGTCATTTATTTTATTTCAAGTTTCTTAGATCCTTCTCTAAAACTACTCAACCACACAAATGAAGGAGAGTTTGAATTCACCACCACCAAGCCTAGGGTTTTGAACTTGCTGGGTAAGTTATTTTCTACTTCTATCATTTCATTTTTGAGTGTTTTTTTGCTAAAGTTTAAGTTTTCTTTTTCATTTTGCTTTGTCTTGTGTGTCATCAACCTTGTTTTTTTTCTTCATTTTTCCCTAGGTTTTTTTTGTGCATGTCAAGTCAGTGTTTTAACTTGACTAAGGTTTTACCCTCACCAAATTTGGTTGAAAACCATATACAAATAACTTGGTGACAATGGCTTTAATAAGCCTCTCTCACACTTCCCGTAAAAAAAAAAAAACATTAGCATTGAAAACATTTTTCACCACTTGAAATTTGTATGAAAATGTCTAAACAATAGTGTAAGGGTAAAAATTTTTACCATCTTATCTTAAGTCAAAACTTAGAAACTAATACCATATGTAATGTCAGTGAAAATACCCACTCAAACATTTCTTGCAATAGCTGATATTTTCACTGCTTGGACATCAAAGCCTCCATTTTCTTGTCATATGCCTTGTTAGCATTTTTTTCCACTCTTACATGATCAATGACATGCATCAATGGTTATTTTTTCCACCTTTGCATGAACATGAATTGTTCCTTACATGTAACGGTGGTTAATTTTGCCATCGATGCAAACATCCTCTTGAATTTTCTTAACTCTAGGATATTTTCAATTTTGCTTTTCTAAGCCTATTTTCCTCTAGGTTTTTGGTTTTCTTGAATTTTATCCCTTTCAAGCGCATCTCCATAGTTGTGATCATCGACATGTAGTTTTCCCAGATTATTAGTACTTTCCCTAATTGCATGATCATGACTTTTTATTATAGTTTCTTATGTGGATCTTCTTTCCTCATCGACATCCTTTTGGTAAAATCTCTTTTGAATGATTGAATTTTCTCTGAAGAAGTTGAAAGTGATGAAGTATAAATATCAAGGTGTTTTTACAATCACCTTAGTTACTTCTAATGTTGATGACATTATAGATATAGATATTGGTCGTGTGGACATGGCTGAGTTTATGGAGAGAACTAAGTCAAGAAATTCCAGCTCTAAAATGAAGAAGATAATTGATAGCAATATTTATTTGGTATCTTCTTTCCCTATAACAACTCACAACACAAAATTCATTCTTCAGTGTGCTCAATTTTATAATAAAGATACTAGGGCTGTGTTGGATGCTAGTGGCAATGTGGTAATTAGAATAGATCCTGAATTCATTGATAAAGTGTTTATGTACCCTCCTACTACAGAAGTGATAAAACTTGATTTTGTTGAAGCACAAAAAGAATATGACAAAAATCCTAAAAAAGAAAAGAAGGTAATCAATAATAAATGGCTCAAGATGTTAAGGGAAAATTTGTCAAGGTGACCACAAAGTTTTCTAAGAAGTTACTTTATAGAAGAAGTTGGTGATCTGATAACTCTTCTCAGTAGGGTAAGAGGTTTCCCCTCTTCCTCATAGTTTAATGAATGGATGTATCCCTTCATCAAGGTAATACTCCAAGGCAAACAAACCATCGTTTGGGGAGAAAAATTAGTAATGCTTTGCATGAGAAATTGATGAAGGTATCCACTACCTTCAATTTCCATATGACTTCTTATCTGGTGTATACTGTAGCTTCAATGAGAATATTTCTAGGTCTAACATTAGAAGGAGATAGGAGAGTAATCCTAGTGTATCAATACTACTCTTAATTAACATTGAAGGGTTATATTCATTATTTTAGGAGGGTAAATGATGTTTTCTTTATAGTATTCTTATGTCTTTTTGATCCTCAACTAGAACAAAGAAGAGTGTCAGATGAGGCTTGGACAGTAGTAAATGGTTTTAGATGCATGTTCTTACAGTTTCCTTCTTTCTCATACCTAAGGGTTGGATTTTTCCAAGGTCATCCTTATATGCTTCTAATATTTCCCTCAGACAAATTGGTCTTAATGGAGTTATGTAGATAAATGATCATCATGCATAATAAACAGATGGAGCTCAAGAAGCCTGGTTTCAGATTCCTAGTTGAAATTGGTAGGTATTCAGTATTAACTACTGTGAGGGCTAGAGTCATGGAAATTGAGATGCAGCTTGTAACCATGAAGTAATTCAAGAGAAGACTAAACTTTTACTATAGGGGTGTGAAAGACATAATCAAGAGGAAAACCCAATTCAATGAACCTTTGGTAGAATATGTTTGGGTATATTTGAGGGTAGAAGAAGTCTATAAAATGGACTACAATAGGTTATCTCTTGAGCAGATTAAATTTTTAGGACTTACTGATATTCCTAAGAATCTAGTGGATGATGGAGAGTTGATTAATGATAGATATAATATTGAATATATTGATAATTTCCCTCTCCTTATAATCCAATGGTCCCAAAAAGATCTAACCTCTTTGAGGAAAAGATTTAAACCTATATTAGCAAACACCAATAATTGGCTAACAAAGGAATTGCTTTGAAAGAATTCTTCACAGGATCAGAAGCTAAGATTCAAAAGGAAACAAGAAGAAAGGTAGAGAATAGGATGAATAATAAAAGTGATGTTCATTCTTCCTCCAAGCCACATAAGCCTAAGATCATATTTGTGATGAAGAAGTCAAAAGCCATGGAAAAGAATTTGAAATAGAAGATATGGAAGTTGAGAAATAGAGCACTGAAGAACCAGTGATGGAAGAGATAGAGATTGAAGATAGGCCTAAAAATCAATAAGAGGAGGAAACCTTGTCCCCATAAGAAAATGTACAACAAGAAATGGGAGTTTCTTCTCCTCTACCTGACACACCTGTTGCAACTCCTTCGTCTGTTTCTCCTATTAATGTTCCCTCTTATGAATCTCCCTCTCCTTTCAAAATAATTTTTGACAACCCTCAAAACACTTTTGAAGATGTTCTCCATTCCTCAAGGTCTATTCCTAGTTTGTCCTCCCCATATTTTGATATTGGAGATATTTATACTTTTGATCACCTAGTAAAAGGTGTAGCTTTTACTAACATTCCACCGATTGTTTCCAATACATGTGTAAGTGAAACTATGATGATGCCAACAATGGAGATATATCCTAATGTGAGTACTTCTATGCTTCCACCATTGTTATCATCTTATACACCAAAAATAAAGAAACAAGCCATCTCTCTATATGACTTTGATTTTAATAAGCTAGTGCCAGTAAAAGCTAAGGCCTCAAAAAAGCCAAAGGTTCTTTCAAAAATGCTTAGGGATAAGGGATACAAATTTCTATAATTTTCAAGACCTTCATAAGATGCAAAAATTGAAAATTTTGATATAAATGATTACTCTATCTCTAGAGTTGAATTAGGTAAGATAACTCATGAAAGTGCCAAGAGTGATATGTAGTCAACCATAGACATCCTGATTCAAAAATTTGATAGGGAGAAAGAAATGATCACTAAAAAGCAATGGTGGAATAGTTGACTGCAATGGTAAGGAGAATCACTTTCACTTCAGAAGTATTAACTCTTGAGGCTATTTCTATATAATACCCCATCATTCAAAAAGTAGAAAAGACTCATCTCAAAGAAAAATTACTTGAAGAATACTTGGACAGGATGCATGCATAAGGAATTTCCCTACTCATAGAGTTATCTACGAATACATATAAAATGAGGAAAATAAGATCAAAACTTGATGATCTCATTGATACTATTTATCAAGATATTAAAAACATGGAAAAATATCTTGATAAATGGGTGGACATGAGAAAAATGAAGATAAGCACTCTAATATCAATTGGCATCATTACTGATAGGGACTCTTATATCAAAACTAAAGAGGCATTGAAATATAGGAGTCATGTGCTTAAATATATGATTAGTGACCTTGAATCTAAAAGGAAACTTAGTGAGCAAAGTGATGTCAATCTTTTGCATAAATTGGAGGAGCTACCTTACAAGCTTACATCATAAGATAATCAATTTATCTCTGCAGAAGAAATGATTCAAGAATTTGAAGATATGCTCTAGAAAGAATTTAAAGCTAAATTTTTTTCTATAACCTTTGTGGACAATATCTTGGACAATCAGTTTACTCTGGATAATTTGAAAACCAAGTTAACTAGTCATGCAAAATCAGTCACCATAGTAAGAAATGCCATAGTTAGAGCCAAGATGATTTTCAAGAACACTGTTAGTCTAGAGAGTATCAGGATGCAAGCAACTTTCACTCTATATGATGGACACATGAAGAAGGATGGTGATATGAATTGAAGCAATTTTTTTTTCCCTTAGTTTATTTTCCATTTTTTATATGTACTTTTGAATCAACTTTGGACATTTTTACATGTACTTTTTTCATATGTAATTACATGTAAAAAATAAGAATCCCAAGTCAATAAGGACTCTTATTTTTGAATAGGTCAAAGTAATTAGGTTTTTCCTAAATTTTATCAAGGCCTCTCCCTATAAATAAAGAGGACCTCTTTTGTAAATGGATCTTTTTTTAGTTATTGAAATAAAAACTCTGCCAAATTGAAAAGCATTTTGAGACTTTAAGTTCATATTGTAAATCAAATTTTATCAAGTGAATGAGAAAGCAAGTGATATTTCAAACTTTGTGTTGAAATAATTTTGTTGTATTGGAAATTTTTATTATGTCCTTTTCCTAATATGATCTTATCTATTTGATTAAATAGTAGTGTGAGTGAAAATAATCTGGGAAATGTTCTAAATTTGATTATGGAGACTTTGTGCTACAACAATTATCTTTAGTTTGTGTTTTAGTGTTTTAAAGAAAAGGATAATGGAAAGGATTTGAACTAGTATTATCTTTTGTGATTATATATTATGTTTTAGTTTTTAGTGAAGACTTTGGGCTGCATCTCATTCTACTGTGTTCTAAGTTATAAATAAGCAAAATAAGTAATGATAAACTTTATGCTTTCGTAGATTTCTTGGTTTTTCAGTCAAATATCAAGAAAGTGTTCTTTTATTTTGTAAACATCATTTTTGAAAAAAGATAAATGGATGATTTGGTCTCACCCCTAACTTAATATTTATTTTAGATTAGTTTATGATAGTTTATAGGGAACCTCCCCTTGCTGAGAGGAGAGATTTATCTCATTACACTGTGGCTGATATAACCATTTTGCCTTCAGTTAGTTGATGAAAAAATATTCACCCAACAAGTGCCTTAGTATAATTTGTCTTCACCATATTTTCCATGTATTTTTAAGGATAATTATATATGGAAAACTCATCTACAATCTTATTTTCATTGCACTCCTTCAACTTAGGTTCCCTTGGCATGCTTCCCAACTCTTGCCCTTCAACTTATTTTATCATATCAAACTTGCCTCTAACTTCAAATGGTTTTGTCTTATTGTCTAGAACTTTATTTTTTAGCTCAATTATGTCCTTGAATTTAAACCAATTGATTTTTATTTCCCTTTCATACTCTTCTCAAATCTTTTCCTTTTTTAACATGTTCTTTGTAATGTCCCGATAATAACTTAAACTGAAATTACAACCTATTGATTGCAATATTGTGGGTAGATGTGTATCCTTCATGCCTTGGATGATATAAAAAATTGATATTATTCCACTTAAAATTTAATATATTTCTTAGAAGAAATTTTTAAAACTTGGAAGAAGCGTGAGGTTAGTATAAATTAGATTTGGTTTACACTCTGTGATCTAGATGATAGTAGATACTCCTCTTTAGCTTGGGAGGAATGACCTGTAAGTAAGAAATCACTAAAGAAATGATTGATTAGTTAGATAGTGGGGTGGATTGCCTAGAAAGCTAGATCTAAGAAGCACAAGCTTACTTAGAGGCTATCAATCCACACTTTTAAACAATCAAGTTTTGAAAATGAAAGACAAACATCTTGCATAAATAATAGAAGGTAGTAAAATCAAATATAAGAATTGCTTGATAAATGAATAGGTGAATTTGACTAATTATATAATAAAAATATTGATATTAATGTTAAATGATTTAGGTATGATTTAAAAAATAGTGTGATGTTCTTTGCTCAAGTAGAAGTTCATAAAGAGAAATTTGGTTGAGTTCTGATGGGTGAAAATAACTTGCTATTTATTTGTCACACAGTGACCATCAATGGTTAGGGTGACCATCAATAGTTAGAGTGACCATCGATGGTTGGGTAACCATTGATGATTAAGATAGACCATTGGTAGTCAAGGTGACCATTAGCAATTACTATGGGTTCTAGGTTGGTTTAAGAAATTGGTTGATGAGGTTGTAAATTTAAATTTTGGAAGGTGGGTTTAGGTTGGGTTGTTTATGAAATAAAAATAAAGTAAACTAATTATTGAAAATAGATACTTAGCTTGATAATATAAATAATGCTTAAGGTGTGTGGTTGATAACTTGTTGATGAAATTTAGATCAATTTTGATAGAATAACAGTACTTGGTTGTTGACTGCTAAGTTACCACAACACTTTAGATCTCTAGCCTAGTTGTTGGTTCATTGGGAGAATACCTGAAAAAGAAGTTATGATGCAAGAATATCTAATAATTTCTAGTGATATATGATGCTTGATTGATTTTATCCTATATGGTTGATTGATAATGGATCTTTTTCACCTCCTCCTCCTCCCTTTTTATAGAAGGAAAGGAGAGGTGAAACAATCAATTCAACAAAAGGTTCAAGAAGAAATTTATTTTTAGCATCAATTTACATTGATCCCATACATGAAATAAATAGCTAAAAATAAAATCAAGCTATAGTTAGGCTGAAGTTTAACTGTTCAGGGTGATGGATGCAGATTGGGAACATATGAAGTACATGAGCCTTGGAGGCATGAGGTATTACCAGCATGTACCTTAGGATGTGATGACGTTAGTGGCAATCATTGACAGATGGGACCCTACCACTAAAACCTTCTTTCTTCCTACAAGAAAGCTAACTATCTTACATAAGGACATTCATAGGATCATGCAGTTACCCATATAGGGTGAACTGATCTACCACATTAAGAGTGATGAACAGGATATGAAGATGGATCTCTTTTATGGAGAGGACTTTGATTTTGTGCAGTGGCACTCTAGAGGCTTCCACTACATTATACTATACTAAAGAGATAGGGATATGAGGTAGATATTCACTATGATGATGATAATGGTCATATGGTATGCATTACCATATTCAAGGAGTGGGAGGTTCCCTTGTTATTAGGAGTGTTTGTTGATATTTTCTTGGGTTGCATAATATTTGCATGGGATCTTGTGTTGTTAGTCAAAATTTATTGAGAGTTATGGGGATTTTTTGCCATAAAAGTTATAGGATCAGTGTCAGGTTTATTCTCCATTATTGGGCTTATGAGCACATTCGAGTTTTGATATCTATGGGGCTACCATGGAAGGTTTTGTGTAGATGGATTTTTGAGGTGGGGAGGCAATTATTCCCTCTCAAGACTAGGAGGAGGGGCACATTATATAGACTGGTATAGGGACTAACTAGATGCTTTGGTCATGGGAAACATGATTTGGAGACCATATGTTAGGTTTTTAGGATGGACACACTATAGGAGACATACCCTATCACTTTAGAGCTATAGATGGATCTATGGTAGGTAATATCATGAGATAGATCTCATTCTATTTGATAGGGTATGGAGATAGTTTAGCATCATACAAGATATACCTAGGGTGTTATCGAGTTATAAGAGGGAAGATTTAGAGATTCTACTACCTACTCCATAGCTAATGCATGAGTTCATTAACCATGAGGAGTTTCCTGTGAGGATAAATATAGATGATGTAGGTGTTATAGATGGCTATCATTCATGATACCAGGCACACTATGTCATAGTTGATATTGGAGGTGATGATGGTGGTCAACAAGACATAGATGTTGATATAAGGGGAGATGGTTAGTAAGATCAGATGCAGGAGTTACCCTAGATATATAGGTAGTGATCACTGAGAAAGACCAGACATGAATGGATATATTTTTAATATAGGCATCCTTGGTAGTAGCACAAGAATCCTTGGTCATAGGGTTAGGTGGCCACTTTGACAAGAGAGAGAGAGAGAGAGAGAGAGAGAGAGAGAGAGAGAGAGAGAGAGAGAGAGAGAGAGAGAGAGAGAGAGAGAGAGAGAGAGAGAGAGAGAGAGAGAGAGAGAGAGAGAGAGAGAGAGAGAGATTAGGCTAGGTCTTAGCTAGCCATGGTGATGCAAGAGAGAGATTCTATTTGGCAGGTAAGAAGAGGAGTATTAGTAGTTTGGGACTAGTAGGGAATATCTCAATACAAATATATGGAGTAACTATGGAGGAGCTATGGTATTATGAGCCCTTGGTCTTTAGGCATTATCTAGATGAGCCTTGATGGGGTGAGTATAGAGCTAGGATTATAGGAGGTGATGGTATGGTGACACCAAGTCAGTGGGTTGCATATGTAGGAGGATAGGTAGGTATAGGAGGTCAGGCCCTAGGAGGTAGTGGCTACTCAATATCATAGACTAATTATGAGACATTATATTATTGATGTATTTTATGATTTTGATACCAACCTATGAGCCGATGTAGTGAGATGTATATTTTTAAGAGATATGTATATATTTGTATACACGATGATGAATTATTCATGAGATATAGATGTGAACCTTGTTTATGGTTTGTGGTTCATGGTTATGATGTTCATGCTACTTAATTATGATATTATGTTGATATGATTATGTCCATGATGATGTTAACATGTACTCACCTAGGTAGGCATGTGATGATATGGATTTTATGTTCATGATGATGTTGATATGGATTGATGTTGTTTATGTGATTATGATGTGATGGCTATAGAATTGTTGGATATGGCTATGATGTTTTTGGGATTATTGTTATGGTTATGGTTTATGGATCAAAGTTATATGAATATGATAAATGATAAGATATTGATGGTGTTATGATGATGTTTATGAGTTAATGATATTGTTCATGGATGTGATCATTTACTTCATGTTTAAAGATGATCATGCTTATGATATTGACATGATTATGGTTATGGATTATGATTATGATATTGTGGTTATGGTTCCAATTGGCATGATTATGGTTTAGGTTTATGATCATGTGATGATGATATTTGTTATGATGTTATGATGACAATGATGATTATGTTCATGCCTAAATTTAATGAGTAATGCTTCCTTATCTAGAATTAGACATGTGGTGGATAACATGTGTGAGTGACTCATTTTTATTTTGATGTATGATACATTATGGTAGATATGATAGATGGTTTAGTTGATGTGATTGATCCCTAGATGATGTTTGATGTAGGAGATGTTTAATTCATTAAAATGTTTATATGGTTAAAAACATTTAAACAAATAAGGTAAAAACACATGGTTTAAATGCATTTATTTTGATGAAGGTGTTGTAATTTCAAAACACATAGAGTAGGTTGGATAAAGAGACAAAATGTGAGAAAATATAGATAAGATAATCAATAGATAAAATGTCTTAATGAATTTATCAACTAGTATAAGAGAATAAGAAGAAGGCACGATGCTTTTTCTTTGGCTAGGATTACAACAAGATGAAGTTGGATCATACTATAAATGTAATCCCTTCCCATGATTTGCATTACCATTCATTAGTTGGTTAAAAAAGGTGTCTTGATCACATATTGTCAAGTAAGCTCAAAATCCCTTGTATATAAAGTGTATAAAGAGAAAATGGATGATGGTGGAATCTTCTTGTGAGATTAGCATACCTCTTTTGTAGATTACCAAAGAGCTAGTAGACTGATCAATGTGGGAATTCTACTTATGAAAGATGATTGTGGATTTCAAAATTATTTTGCTTTTTATGATGTGTGATAATGGGTCTTTTTTTATTTTGTTATTGTTTGGGAGGGTTGGGGGAACTCGATTGATGTAAGAAGCTTCCAAGAAATTGCTATGCTATGACAAATTCTTTACTTAGACATCCTTCAAGGGAGTGGTCTAAATTTGTGTGCTTTGTTTGAGGTTTTTGATAGCTATCATTTAAGGGAGCATTCTACCTTATATTGAGAATTTTTGATATGTTTTGGTAGCTATGATTTGAGGGAGTAGTCTGTGGATGCCAATAATGACCCATGATTGTTTCTAGTTATGATTTTGCTTTTGATTGTGCTTTTATTTGACATAGACTTGCTTATATAGGATTAAAGGTTATCATTTATGAAGTCAAAACTAAATCACAAGAACGTTGATTAGGTGTAAAAGAGGTTTATGTGACAATGACCATGGGAATCCATCTTATAAAGGGGTAAAAAGTACCATGAAAAATCATGCCATGGCTAGAGCTATGGTACCCATTATTCAAGATTAGGATATGATTGTGATGGATAATCACATGATTAATTTTTAATTAGTTGTCCCTAAAATAAGGAGATGAATGTGGTTTAAAAACAAGGGATGAGCTTAAGTTAGACAAAAAGGTGAGTTTGATCCTACTTTAACAAAATAAAGGATATAAATGTGAAGCATTGAGGGGCTCAGGTTTTAGGTTGCCTTCAAGAAAGGATAAATGAAAAGCTCTTGACCCATAATTTTGCATTATGATATAAGTATTGAGCTAATTTAAAGCAAATTTTCCCCATTTACTTTTTTCCATATTAGTGACATGTTGATTTTCCTTTAAGATGAGATCAACTATGTTGAATTATCACACTTTAAGATGTTTGTTATAAGCGCATTTGATTTTCTATTGATAGACATGAAGGTGATATTGTTGGAAATATGATTATCATTAATGTCCAAAGGGACACTAAGAATGTCATTGATGTCAAAAGGATTAGATATGATTGATGGAGAGAAAAGCATGTTTCACAGTAGCACAAGGTCATGGAAAGTTGTCATGCTTTTATAAAGACCATTTATGGATGTTTAAAGTCCAATAGATAGAATTTATATTATGGGGTTTTTCATGTACATTCTATAAATATGGTCCATAGGTTTAGAGGAGAAGGAATGAGCTCATAATTGATTTATTTAGCTCTTGGACATTATAGGGTTTCATAGTAAAATCCTAAAGGTTTAGCCATGGTGTCAACAATCAAAGTTCTATTTTAATGTTGACTTGGCATAGCCAAGAACTAATAACTTAAGTTACAACTTAATTCTATATCATTGTTAAGAAACCACCCCTCAACCTAGTAATTATTGACTCTAAGAAATGATCAAAATACTTTATATTTTCCTAAGTCTAAGATTTAATATATGTCCCAGCTTGATCAATAATTATCACTTCACCATATGCAGATGATCCAATGGAGTGTGATAAAGTCAAATTGTCAAAAGTTCCTTTGAGTTAACACATAAGTGATAAGTGTCACAATCATGAAACCTAGACAGTAGATTAATAAAGTGGTTTAAAGTCAAAAAGTTGACAAGTAATGTAAGGCTATCAAATATCTCAATAGAAAGAACTGATAACTATGTACAAAAGGCATGTGCTTAAGCCAAGTGTCATATTCTTGAAGGTTGGATGGAGTTAATGGTGGAGCTTGTCAGAAGATTTGATGATGAGCAGGTGATCATGCAAAGGAAATCTAATGGAACGAGTAGACTTAGATGGAATAAAGTGATCAATGTTTATCAACACAGTGCCAAGTTAATGACTAAGTAATTTCAATAAGATCGATGGTGTTGAAATAATCCAAAGATATAAGAAACAGTGAGATGGGATAAAGAACTTGATGTTTAACATCTTGATAGAGATAAATAACATGCATCTTTGAATATCCAATGATACGTGGAAGCTCGGATAAGGAAGATTGATGGGTGCATTTTAAAGATGAAAAAGCTAAAGTTCAATAGTGTACAAAGATTTGACAGAGCAAGAGATCTTGGAGATGACACGAAGAAAGAGATCAAAGGCTAGTATTTAAAGTGTTTAAATTCCAATGATCAAGTGGAGAAACATGCAAGAAATTGCATATAAGTTTTATATCTTGACATAGATAATGAGATTGATTGATCCAATTGATCAAATCTACATTAAAGAGCCTATGCATCAAAACTTGAATCTAACATATGCTATATATTATAAAGAGACCTATAATTATAGAATGATGCATGGAATTGAGAAATGGGAAACTTAAAATCCAAGTAATATTAAACTAAATTATAGAATTGGTGTGATGCGTTAAATTCTATGTATGACCACACTAAAGATATGGAACCCTAGACCATTTGCATATATATATGATATCTAGGACAAAGGAAAATATGATAGAATAATTGCATTTGATATTGAGCTAGGTCAAATATAGATAGAGGCAGAAAGCAAAAGCCAATGAAGTGTGTCAAATAGAAAATCATAAAGACATGAAACCAAAGGGAGTAGAATGATTGGTGAAACAAATGAAGTGTGTCAAATAGAGACATATTTAGACATAGGACTAGAGGAATAAAGAGGATTAGAGAGGAATAAAGGCACAAAGATAATTTATAGAGATTGATCAATTGTAAATTAAACCTATAAAAACAACATAAATTTTGATTCATTTATGGATCAATGTTGTAATATGGAGTTGTATCTCTATAGATATGATTGGTTGGTGCCATTAGATTAGTTAAGTTGGTGGTTAGTTAGGGGATTGGTGTCTCCTTAGGATTTGTGTCCTTAAATGTAACTACTGAGGTTTTGCCAGTGAGGCTTGTAACCAGTGAGGTTTTTCCAAGTGAGACATTGACTATGAGGCTAGATTAGAATAGTAAATTCTAGTAGCTATTCTCATTGTGGTTTTTTCCTTTAGGTTTTACACATATAAATCTGGTGTTATGTGTATTTATTTTTGTATGTGATCTCTACATTTATATTTTAATTTGCATATGCTTTTGAATTTTCTTTAAAAGGATTAAAAGACTAATTTAAATTGATCTACTAATTCAGCCCCCTCTTAGTAGATAGTTATGTTCCAATAATTGGTATCATAGACTAGGGTTCCTTGAAAGAAGCTTAATCAGCTCAGGTAGATCTTGGAATAGTGAACACAATGACTAGTCAAGAAGGATCTTCATCAAATAAAGAAACTCTCTTTGATGGATCTAACTATGCATTCTAGAGCATAAAAATGGAAACATACTTATCCTCATTAGGGTTTGATGTATGGATGTCTATATTAAATGGATATATAGACCTTACTATAAATCCTACTGATCAGGATGCCAAAGAGGCATATGAGAGTAATGCTAAGGCAAAAAATATTATTCTTTGTGGATTGTCAAACTTAAAGTTTGTCAAAGTGATGCAGTGTCAAAATTCTCAATATATCTAAAAAAAACTAAAGAGCATATGTGAAGGAGATGAAAAGGTAAAATAGGCCAAGCTATAAACTTATAAATGCAAGTTTTAGAGCCTTAAGATGAATGAAGAGGATGATATTGTAGAATATCTACTAAGGGTAGATGAAATTGTAAATACAGTTAGAGGTCTTAGAGAAGAAATGAAAGAGTCAATCATTCTTAACAAGATCTTAAGATTTTTGCCATCACTATATGATTCTAAAATATCTACAATAGAAGAACCAAGAGATCTAGTTAAACTCACTATAGATGAGTTGCATGGGACCTTCATAGCCAATGAGATGAGAATGGGAGAGACAAACACCTTTAAGAGAGAAGCTACATTTAAAGTTGACAAGCAAGAAAAATAGAAGCATCCTCATCTAGATCTAAGGAGACTGGTGAAGAATAAGCCAACTTTGTTAGAAGATTAAAAAGAGGGTCTAGAAAGTACCAAGGTAAGTTACCCTTTAAATGCTTTAACTATGGTAAGGTAAGACATTTTGTTACTAAATTCCCTTATGAGAAAAAAGATAACTCCAAATAAGAAGAAGATTGCAAAAAGATGAAGCCCCACTATTCTAAAAGGAGGAACTTCTTTAAAAATAAGAAAAGATTGTATATAAGAGAATATAGTGACTCATTAGATGATAGTGATAGATCAGATGATGATCATGAATGTGCCTTTGTGGATGAGGGAAATGAATCCCTATTCATGGAAATAGAATCAACTTCTATAGATCTAGATCAAGAAGTTGAAGACTTTGATGAAAAAGAGGAAGGAAAATTGGACCTTGAGTGTGAACTCATTTGTGCTCTAGATGAAATTGATAAGCTGAGAAAAGAGAACTCAAGGTAGAAGAAGCTTGGATAAAAAGAAATTGAAAATCTATCCAAAAATCTTGAAAGATCTAATCAGATGATAGTAAGCCTTAAGACTTAGGTTGAAGAGGCTACAAGAATAGAAGATGTAGTAAAAATTGAACTATAATTAAAATAGGATGAGTACATGAGGCTAGAATTAGAGATAGTGGCTTTGAGAAAAGATCTTGAAAAGGCTAAAAAACAAATAGTCAAAGGTCTAAAGTTGATAGGAGGATCAAACATTCTCAATGAATTGATCACCTCTAAAAAGACATCAAAAGGGAAATCTAGTCTTAATTATGAAAATGGGAAAAGTCCCATAACTAGTACATCTACTAAGTTATATGATAATTTCAAAGTAGGACCAGGAGCAAAGAAAGAGAAAGATTGAAAGGATACAAAGACAAATAAAATAAATGTTGATGTGAAGAAGACTAAAGTTGAAAAGAAGCTTGAGGAAAGGAAAAAGAATAATGAGTCCATCTCTAAAAACTCAAGCAAGATGTAGAATACAAAGGCAACTAATGTAGATGGTTACACAAGGATCAACAACTTAAAGAAGTAAGAGTTGAGAAGAACTCCCCATCTTACACAAAAAAGCTATAACTAGGTATTCCTCATATTTCTATGGTTATTGTTATAGATATAATCATTTTGGTCATAAGGCTAGTAATTATAGAGTTGTACCTACAAGGAGAACTAGTTTTTTAAGCAAAAATTCATTTGTACCGTTGTTAGATACAAATGTAATGTGCTATAATTGCAATAATTTTTGTCACATATAGAACAAGCTTTGTAAGATCAAAAATAAAGAGTAATATGAAAGGTATGCCTCTTAGTGTGAACAAAGGTTCACAATTCTCTAATAAAGAGAAAAATAGGACATATAAGAAACCCAAACATGTATGAAAAATGAAATATCAAGCCAATGCTATAGAGGCTAGAGAATGTCAAGAGCTTGCAATGTCTACTCATGTTGGGAATGAGAAGACGAAGATTAAAGAGACAACCAAGGTACTAGTTGAGGTTAGTTCTAAAGTGAGTATAGATTCAAGTGAACATCATACTATTGCTAAGAAACTTTCATGCATATAACATCAATATTTTGTGCCTAGTGATGAGAATGTAAACTACAAGGAAGATACTTTAGCTGAAAAGGTATGTCATGAATCTATATTGTCTCCATGTATTGTTAATCCAATCATAGAAGAAAAGGAGAATAATTTAATGGATGAGCATGTTATATCTATCAAGCCTTAGAAGAATAATTATAATAGAAAGCATAAGATGACCAATGATGAGAAGGAATATGAGGAGTTATGGGTAAATCTTGGTTTCACATTATTTTAGGACATTGTGAAGTAAGGTGTCTCTATCTATCCTTCTTAAAAGACTCCTTTGCATAAATAAGCAAGTGGTGTTCTTCAAAATATTCTAAAGGTAAGAAATGAGTGCTCCCAATTGAAGTTGGTGTGCCAAGATGAGAGAAGTATTGTGTATGCATGGACATAATGAGTGTGCCAACAATGTGTTCATGGACTCTAGTTCTAAAGGCAAGATATGGAGACTTCCAAGTGTGGAAGTAAGTGTGTTTGATCTATATAATCATACCAATTAGTAAAAAGGTATGTATATTATTGATTGGTATTTTAGACCGATGCTATTTTGATATAAAATAAATTATCCTATATTGAAAAGTCTTGTATTGATCATTACTAGGTCAATAGAGTAAGGGGAAGATAGATTGTTTAGTCTGTCAGAATCAAGAAGACTGAGAATAGAGGATCTTATTTTATGTACTATGGTGGTAGAATTGAAAATGCTCAGGTGGATTCTAGTTGAGACATATCTATGTTGTATAACAAATAAAATAATGCATAAGGTCTTCAAGTTCTGAAGATGACAAGTTGTATATACCATGGAGTTAGGGGGAGCTAACTCAGATAGCTTGAATGGCTTGAGGAGCTATGCATGATGTGAAGAGGAACATATGTGAGATGCTTTAGTCATGATTAAAAGATAAGGTGTTGTCTTCTATATATGTTAACTCAATTAGGTTGAGATGATGACTTGAACAAACCAAGTGAGGTGATTAGACAATGTATTGAATCCTCATGCATAAACAAAGTGGGAGCTTTGTAACTGGTCAAGTCCTAGGATTAGAGGACTATCTATGGAGACATAAATATTCTCAAGTGATGAAATGAGACAAAATTTGGGAGTGATATCTCCTACATCACATCACTAGATACTAGTGATGGAGCATAAGTCTAGAGGAAAGATCATAAAAGCTTTGTTGATCCCTAAAAGAAGAGAAAAGGAAACTCACGCATGTATATTTTACAAATTTATAGTGATTTGATGGTTATAGGTTATTAAAAACACTCTTTTATTTGATAAAAGGGGAGAACACTTTGGATAAATAGTAATAAATAGTCCCTTTGACATTGATGTCAATGGGGGAGAAAAAAGGCAAATGCTCTTTGTAAAAGTTTGGAGAAAAAGTGCAAATGCTCTTTGTAAAAGTTTGGAAGAGCAGAGAAAGTGTCCAAGTTGAGTTTAGGCAAATGTGCCATTGCCTAAGGGGGAGAAAGTTTGGTATGAATAGCTTTAGTTCATATTCATCAGAAGCCAATGTAAGCATGCCAGAGAAGGAATAAAATATTTCAAGATCAGAGCATTTAGTTTTCCATCAATGCCAAAGGGGGAGATTGTTGGAAATATGATTATCATTGATGTCAAAAGGGACACTATGAATGTTATTAATGTCAAAAGGATTAGGTAGGATTAATGGAGAGAAATAATGTTTCATGGTTGCATAAGGTCATGCAAAGTTATCATGATTTTATAGAGACCATTTATGGATGTTTAAAGTCAAATAGATAAAAGATCTATTATGGGTTTTTTCATGTATATTCTAAAAATATGGTCTAAAAGTTTAGAAGAGAAGGAATGAGCTCATAATTTATTTATTTATCTTTAAAAAATTATAGGTTTTCATAGTAAAATCCTAAGGGTTTAGCCATGGTATCAACAATAAAAGTTTTATTTTAATGTTGACTTGGCATAGTCAGGAACTGATAACTTAAGTTACAACTTAAGTCCATATCATCATTAGGAAACCAATACCTTGACTTAGCAATTACTAGCCCTAAGAAATGATCAAAACACTTTATATTTTCCTAAGTTTAAGACTTAATATATGTCCCAGCTTGATCAATGGATATTGATTCATCATACACAGATGATCTAATGGAGTGCGATGAAGTCAAATTATCAAAAGGTCCTATGATTTAATGCATAAGAGACAAGTGTCACAATCATGAATCCTACATAATAGATTAATAGAACATTTTAAAGTCAAAAGGTCAATGAGAAATGCAAAGATGCCAAATGTCTCAATAGCAGGAACTGATAACTATGTAAAAAAGGCACGTGCTTAAGCCAAGTGTCACATTCTTATGGGTTGGATAGAGTTAATGATCAAGTTTGTCAGAAGAGTTGATAGTGAGCGGGTGATTGTGTAAAGGAAGTATAATGGAACAAGTGGATTTAGATGGAATAAAGTGATCAATGTTTATCAACATAGTAACAAGTTAAAGATTGAATAGGTTCAAGAAGATCGATGGAGCAAAAGTGATCCAAATATATAGGAAGCAATGAGATCGGATAAAGAGTTCAACGTTTAATGTCTCTATAGAGATAAAGAATGTGCATCTTTAGATATCCAATGACACGTAAAAGATTAGATTAGAAAGATCAATGGGTGTGCTTTAAAGATGACAAAGCTAAAGTTCAATAGTGTATAAAGATTTGACAAAGCAAGAGAGCTTGGAGATGGCATGAAGAAAGAGATCAAAGGCCAATATTTAAAGTGTTTAAATTCAAATGCTCAAGTGAAAAAACATTCAGGAACTTGTGTATAAGTTCTATATCTCAATACAAATAATGAGATTGATCAATCCAATTGATCAAATCTACATTAAAGAGCTTATGCATCAAAAATTGAGTCTAAAAAATGATATAGATAGTAAAAAGACCTATAATTATGGCATGCTGCATGGAATCAAGACATGGAAAACTCACAGTCCAAATAATATTGAACTAAAGTCTAGAATTGGCATGATGTATTAGAGTTCAAGTGTGAACATAGTGAAGATATGGAACCCTAGATTTGCTTATATATGATATCTAGGACAAAAGAAAAGATACTAAAACAATTGCATTTGCTATTGAGCCAAGTCAAATATAGATAGAGGTAGAAATAAAACACCAATGAAGTGTGTCAAATAGAAAATCATAAAGACACAAAACTAGAGGGGGAAGAGAGGAGAAAAGTGACTGGTAAAGCAAATGAAGTGTGTCAAATAAAGACATATTTAGACATAGGACTAGAGGAATAGAGAGGAGTAGAGAGGAAGAAAGGCACAAAGATAATGTGCAAATTATGATTAGTTTTAGATCAGACCTATAAAAAAGAACAAAGATTTTGATTCATTTATAAATCAATGTTATAATTTGAAGTTATAACTCCATAGATATGATTGGTTGGTTTCATTAGATTAGCTAAGTTGGTGCTTAGTTAGGGGATTGTTGTCTCCTTAGGATTGGTGTCCTTAAATGTAACCAATGAGGTTTTGCCACTGAGGCTTGTAACTTGTGAGGTTTATCATAGTGAGTCATTGACTGTGAGGCTAGATTATAATAGTAGAGCCTAGCAGCTATTCTCCACCTCTAAATCTAGTGTCATATGTATTTGTGTGTGTATGTGATCTCTGAATTTATATTTTAATCTATATATGATTTTAAATTTGATTTATAAGGATTTAAGGACTAGTTTTAGTTGATCTACTAATTCACCCCCTCTCAGTAGATAGTTGTGTTCCAATAAAGTAATAGTGGCTAAATGATGCTCATCAAGTATATTAAGTTGGGATAAATTTTCTTGATGATAATTGCTCTCATATATGAGAGATTTTAATTATATGATAAGAGAGGTAATTTTGAATTCAAGAGGCAATAAAACCTTTGCTCTAAAAAATAGAGAGAAAGGGGTAGCACCCATAGGGGTTTGAATGCTAGTATGATATGCTCATAAGGTGAATGGGATGTGTAAATGCCAATCCCAACTAGATGGATTAACCATTTTAGTTAGCATTTTATTGAGAGTTTTGTTAGAGGCTTCCACCTATCCATTAGCTTGTGGATGATAGGGTGATGATAAACTTATCTTGATACCAAACACATCACACAGACCTTAGACTTGTTTGTTTTTGAAGGATTTACCATTATCAATGATAATTTTTTGAGGAAAATTGAAATGATATATAATGTGATGGTTGATAAAGTCAATAATATTTTTTGATTTTGTTGAGATAAAAGGAATAGCCTCTACCGATTTGGTGAAATATTCTATTTCAGTGATGATTGAATGGTGTCATTGTGAATAGTGGGGGTTAATTTATCCAATAAGATCTAGACCCCATTATGAGAAGGGCTAGAAATATTTGGATACCCAAAGAATATGGATAGGTGCGTGATGTAAATTGGCATGTTGTTGACATTTGATGCATTTTTTTACATAATCACAATAATATTGGTTAAGGTTGGGTCAATAATATCCAAGGCAAAATATGCATTTAGTGATGGATATGACATTAAAGTATCCCCCATAGATCCCATCATGCATTTATTTGATAGAATGAGAGGCTTCATGAATACATAGGCAATGAAAGAGGAGACCATCAAAGTCACATTTATAAAGAATTCCCTCCAGTATGGTATAATGTGAGGTGCTCTAGATAAATGTTCTTTGAGCATTCCTAGAGGAACTAGAAGGAATAATGGCAAGGTTGAGATAGTTGAAGGTCTCCTAATACCAAAGGTTGGGTTGGGTCTCCTCCACATTGAATATGGTGAGGGAGTTTGATTTTACATAATAAGGTTGGGTAATTTGATGGATAATGATAGATAGCCTAGAGTTAGAGGGAATAGAAGGGATCTGAGAAGTAAGGGAAACCATCATATCGACAAACTTGTTCTTAGATCATGAAGTGGTTTGGATGTGTTAGTGTTCAAATGATGCTAAGAGTATGTTAGATAGTTGTTTTTACTATTTCAAAACATCATTATTGAATTGATAAGATAAAATAAATTGATTTTATTAACCATGAGTTGAGACTCACCAAAAATGTTGATCATTTAGACTCTTAGAGCTAACACAGTTTGGAGGCCGATCACTAGGGCTTCATACTCAACCATATTATTGGTACATTAAAAATATAGCTTAAAGGATAAGGGAAGAGGTTAATCATAAAGGGGAATAAATATGATGTTGGCTCCACTATGTTGACACTTTGATTCATCAAAGAACATGGTCACTTGATAGGTGAAGTCTGCCTAAGAGAGGGTCACAATGGACTCATCAAGAAACTCAAGAGGAAGAGGTTGATTGTTTGCTAATGGTGCTTTGGACAATTATTTGGTATTAATTTTCCCTTTAATTAACTTTTTTTTAAAGAAACTCAAGGTTAAACTCATCCAAAAACATGAGCCACTTGTCTATATGTTGGTTTTAGTATGGCTTGGTGTGCATATACTTGAGTGGGTCAGTACTAGTTATGAGATAGGTCTTGTGGTTGAGAAAGTAGTGGAAAAGTTTGGTTGCTACCAAGACCAAGTCTAGGCCACATTTCTTGGTATGGATGTATTGTGTCTTGTACTCTACAAGCATATGACTAATGTAATAGATAGTTTTTTCTTTATGCTACTCATCCTAATGGGCTATCATTACCCTTAAAGTGTGGTTGATGGTAGAAATATAAAGGTAAAAAGGTTGATCTTCCCTGGGAGGAATGAGGATGGGTGGAAATAGAAGGTACTTTTAAAGTGACTTAAAGGCCTTCTGACAATCATTATTTAATTTAAAAGATATATATTTCTTTAGAAGGTGATGAAAGAGTTGGCATCAATTTGAGAGATGAGAGATGAAGTGATGAATAGATTGGAGGAGTTGTTTGAGATGGGTAGGAGGCATGTCAAGGATTGCTTTGATTTTGGCAAGATCAACTTTGATTCCCTGAAGGGAGATGATAAATCCAAGGAGTTTTCCTGACAAGAACTTGAAGATACACTTTTTGGGATTAAGGTGAACATGGTAATGGATGAGTCACTCAAAGATAATCTTGGGAATGACCAAATGATCTTTATGACATTTAAATTTCTCAAAAATGTCATCAACATAGTATTCAATGATTTTGTGAATACGATCATGGAAAATGTAGGTCATGACAAGTTGGTAAGTTGTCACAACATTCTTTAGTCCAAAAGGCATGATTCTATAGCAAAAAGTTCCCCATGAGGTGATAAAAATGGTTTTGTGTTGATTTACAAGGGAAATTAGGATATGATTGTAACCCAAGAATCCATCCATAAGAGATAACATCTCATATCTAACTATAATATCAACAAGCTGGTCAATTTTTGGCAAAGGAAAATCATCCTTTAGGTAAGAAATATTAAGGTCATGAAAGTCCACACAAATGTACAGTCTCCTTATGGCTTTGGTGATATGTACATCTTTCATGACCCATTGGGGATAGTCAATGGGTTAAATGAAATTAATGGATATGAGATGTTAAAGCTCCTCTTTGATGAGATGGGTTATGCGAGGGTGTATTCATCAGAGTTTTTACCTAACTAGCTTGGCATCATGGTTGGTGACTATGTTGTAGGTAGCAATGGAGGGGTCAATTCTTGGCATGTCACTATAAGACCAAGGAAATGCTATGTTATGGTCTTGTAAAAAGGAGGGGAAGTCTCAAATGTCTTTAAAATTTAGAGATTAGCTAATTTTGATAATGTATGGGTTATCAAGAGTGCCCAAGTTAATATCCATGGTGGATTCATTCAACATGGTTGAAGTCTTAGAAGGAAGATATTTATGGATAGAGGAATATTCTACACTAAGATAGGTGACAATAAAATCATCATCCTAACACTTAATGATATTGATGGTAGGAGAGTCATCTCTAATCATCTCAAGGTGGGTTAGAGGAATGGTTATAGACATCCTATCCTTTTGATAAGTCATGGGTTTAAGATTGATCATGCTAATGAGAAAAAAAAGTTAGGTGGGATGATTTTGGAATCGTCAATTTTTGATAGAGAATGGGTTGGTGAGGAAGGGATGTTTTACTCAATAATGGTGATAGGAGGTGGGTTGGTTTGCTTTTTAGGTTGCATGAAATTGAGGCCATAATTTTCATGGGGTTTTTAGGTTTTGATTAGAATCAACTCATGTGGCCCATGTTCATACCAACTTAGGCCAAATCCTTTCCAAGCACACCTATAAAGGTATGTTTGGGCAAACTATGGTTTTTATATATAGGAAAAATTGGAGGTGAATGGTCAAGGTGAAAAAGAGGTGGCAAATGTGTTAAGGGGTTTATCAAGTTCCCCATAGATGAAATTGGTTTGACAAGTTGAGGGCCCAAAAGGAACAATGGTTTCAATGTTGGGGTCATACCTAGGTTGGTGATCAAGTTTCCCATACTCATGGGGAGTAGGGAAAGCATCAAGGGTCTGAAGGTGATATTACCCAAGTGAGAGACATTGGAATATTTATTCTAAGGGGTCTATTGTGGGGATTTTATTAGAAGGGATAGGTGAACTAGTTGATGCCTTATTGGTAGAAGAGGATGAGGATTCATCTTTTACTATTGAGGGCTTATTAGGTGAAGGAAAGAACACATCATTAGGTTGGTATGTCATGTTTCATGATGTAAAAGGACTCAAGTTAGCCTGGATGGTTACAACTTGACCTTCATGCTAAAATTTGATGCATTGGTGTAGGGTAGATAACACACAACCCATGGAACATATCCAAGGGTGTCCCAAAAAAAATTGTACTAGAACTCTCCTTCTACTACATAGAAGAGCTCAAGAAGCATGTGGGGTCCTAGGTGAATGTGAAAGACAATAATTCCTAAATTTTTGGCCATGGTATCAATGAATGATTAGAGTATCAATGAGGTTTTTGACATGATGTTCTCAGGTAATTTAAGTTGGTTGTATGCATGGGAGGATATAATGTTGATGTTAGTTCCCCTATCAATCATAACCCTCTTTATGTGGGTTTGGTTAATGCATGTGATAATGAAGAGGGGAGGATCTAGGTCATCTAGATAGATGGAGGGTATTTTTGAATCCTTGAAGGTAATAAGGTTGAAAATTTGAAGAGTTTTGATAAAGGCTACTAGAGGTTGTGGGTATTTTGGTTGGTCCTCTATGGATTGCAAATCCTTTATCATTGTTTGGTGATGATGGGGTGAGGTATCGATCAATTTATTCAAACTCTTCTTCACTGGTGTTTGGTGAAGCTATTTCAAAACTACTCATTAGATTGATTTAAATGGGTTGGATTGGGAGGGTCTAAAGATGGATACCTTGGATTTGTTTGAAGGTAAAGGTGTTTGGTGATGGCTAAGTGGTTGAATGGTGGAAGAGGGATATGTCTATGGAATGGACACCTTTTCTTTTCCCTTATCCTTCTATTGAGCCTATGATCATATGACCACATGGATGGTATGGATTTTGGGAGGATTTAGGCTAGAGGATTGCTTTGATTCCCCTTCACTCCAAGATGAGAGTGGAGGAGTAGGTGAGTGATGACTGATGGCTCTTGGTTTTTAGATTGGTGTTGGAATCATAGGAGGATCATATGATAATAATTCATCCTCATGATATAATCAATGGGATAATACTTGGAGATCCTTATAATTTTCAATATCATGCCTAGGTATTATATGATATGAACTTACTAATTTATCATTATACTAAGATGGTTTAGGGTTGTGTGTGTCAAATGGTCTAATAGGTGATAAGGTTAAGAAAGATGCTTGCAATAACCTCTACAAAATAGTTGAGTGAGGCTCAAGCAAAGGTGATAAAGGCATGGAGGTCTTGGTTTTAGTAGTTGGGTCAGGAAAGTTTTTAGTAGGCTTGATGGTAGAGTTTTTGGGTAAAGGAGCATTCTTGGTAGATGGTTTTGGTTTTGGTAGAGAGGTTAATAGTTTGGGCTTAGAAGGTTTTTATGTAGATGTTTTAGAGTTAAGTAGTTTGTTTATATATGATTAGAAGATAGGAGGTTTGGTTATGGGTGGTTCAATGAAAATAGGTGTGGATGAAATTAGGAGTGATGGTGTAACCAAAAGTGGTGGTTGGTTTTTGTTTGGGATGGTTGATTTTACAATTTAGGTAGAGGGATGTGGTCCCAAAATAAAGGGTAAAGTGGAGAAGGGAGGTAGATTTTTGGTTTTTGGGATTCTAGGTGGTTTTAACTTCTTTATTGACTTAGTTTGGGGTTTATTTGATAGGTTTATTGAGCATAACTCAAAATTTACTAATGGGTGAGTCATGTTATGAGTAGGAAATATGCCAAGGTTCTTAGTGGGTTTGGTTAGGATGGTAGAAGGTGAGTTGGTTACTTAGGGTGAGTTTAGTTTTGATGGTACTACTATAGTTTTGTGGGTAGAGGTGTTCAATGGTTGGGTTGTGATGATAGTGGATTTGATAGAGGAAAGGGTAGGTTGTTCTGATAAAGAAGGCTCCTACTTGGTTATATAAGGGAACCCAAGCTATTGCTAAAAGGTGGCCTAATATAGGTTAGGATTGGATATGAATTCTAAGTTTTTAACCAATTTAGTGAGGTTTATAGATAGGTCAAAGTCCCCCAGTAGTGGATTCAAAGGATAGGCCCAGGGGTCAAGAGGGAGGAATGATTACCTTGTCCATTTATTGATTACCAATTTCTAACATATAAGAAGGTAATTCCTTAATGGGAAGTGTAGGTAAGGTGGTTTCTTCCCCAGGAGTGATCTCTAAAGGGAGAGTGGATTTTAGTATGACTAAGAAAAAATCTAGAATGATAATGAATGCCTCCTTTGATGTGCATATCAAAGGAGAGGTCGATGACTTCACTACCTCAATAAGTGGATTAGAAGAAGAGGTTATTTGGTCAATGATTTCCTTAGCAATGAGTTCACCAAGAACCATATTGATAGTATGGGCCTCATGGGTATAAGAGGATTCTAATTTGTTTTTGTTGTTGGTAGAAAGAGCATGGTTAAGAGATGGTTGTCTGAAGATGTCAAGTGATTGGTTCAAGGGTGCATTGGGGTTATCCAACACTAGTTCCCCCTTGTCAATGAGATTTTAGATAATTTTATTGAAGGTATTACACCTACTAACATCATGTATAATGACTTGGTGGAAGACACACAATTCATTCTCCTTATACTAGCTAGGTATAGGACAAGAAGAATCAAATTTCTATAGAGGTTTGATCAGAGGGAGTTATATGATATTAGATTTTAACAATTTTTCCAAGATCAAAGCATATGACTCTCCAAGTAGAGTAAATTTATTTTGTGTTATGGTTTTGATTCTTAGTGTTTTTATTAGAGGAAGTGGAAGAGTTAGACTGGTTAATAATGGGTAGAGGAGTAGTTTTAAGGACAACTGTATTTGTGGATCCCTTGTTTTTGGTGTTAGTGTTTGTTTGATTGTTGGGTTTAAAGGAGGAAGCCTCATTTTATTTGAAGGTAGAATTATTGTTTCTTAATTTCAATTTCCCCTCATTAATAGCTCTATTATATAGTTTCCATGCCATGGTGAAAGATTCATCAAAGGTCCTAAAGCTTTGAACCTATAAAGTAGAGGAAATGTGTTTGTCACAAGCCTGAGTAAAGTGTTCAATCAGTTCAGGTTGGGGAAAAGATAAAGAGAGTTGGTTTATCAAACTTCCCCAATAGGCTACAAAGTTAGAAATGGATTCATCATAAAATTGATGAATAGAGTAGAGATCAGTGATGGATACTTTATTAGAGATGTTTATGGAAAAGTGATCTAAGAAAATATAAACTAGTTGGGAAAAAGAAAAGAGGGAGTGCTTTGTAATAACATTGTACCAATCTAGTGCTAGACCTAACAGAGACATGGGAAAGGTATAGAGAAGGAGAGCATCATGATAGGAAATAATATAACATGAATGCCTAAATGCTCTTAGATGTTGTTGAGGGTCTTCCTTGCTTTAAAATTTTGAAAATTTTGGAAGTTCCCATTGAGGAGGATTAGGTCGAATAAGGATGGATGGATGAATTAGTTCATTAGAGATTTGATCATAAGATAAGAGGTTATGGGCACTAGATATAGATGACTCCAAATTAGTTATTTTGACCATTAAAATTTTGAAAAGGTCCATTTGTGATTGTGCACTCCCATAGTTGTAGTGTAGATTATGTTGGGTTTGGGTAGGTGTAACATACAGATAGCTGGTGGAGGTTTGAGAGGCTACCACATATTGGTATGTAAACAGGGGTGGTTGGGGTGATGCCACATATGAATATCTAAAGATAGGTCATTGGGTGGAAGGTAGAGCTATATAACCTTATGGGTTAGGGCTGTATCTCAATTTCTATCTGATGGGAACCTATGGAGAGATTAATGTAGGTTACGTAGGAGGTATGGCTGGGTTAGTAAATATAGGATAAGTGGTAACTTTGGTACTAATAGGTGGAAGGGTGGAATGTAT
Source organism: Torreya grandis (assembly GCA_037957365.1). NCBI lineage: Eukaryota > Viridiplantae > Streptophyta > Pinopsida > Cupressales > Taxaceae > Torreya > Torreya grandis. Next base: position 1,554,143 of record JARHVA010004436.1, read on the forward strand.
GAGAACCACCAAGATCTGAAATGGAGTGGAGGTAGGTGGGTTGGAAACAAGAGGAGTGTTGGTGACACTAGTATAGGGTACCCCAATAGTATGAAAAGTATTGGTGCCCAAAGGTTGGGTTACTCTTATACTAGGAGGGTTATTAGTTGGTAAAGGTGCTTGGGTGTTTCTTGGTTGAGTGGGTTTGTTTTGGATGGTGGTATTGGTGGGGTTAATGGTAGAGGAGGATGCCTATATGACTAAAGGTTGGGGGGAGATGGTGGCAACAAAAGTGTTTCCCATAAGGTGGGATGACATACCATAGGGTGATTCAATAGGCAAAACCAAAGTAGGGGTATAGTGAGATATGGTGTTAAGGTAATGTTGGAAGGCTATGAGGTTTTTATCTAGAAAGGTGGTTGAATCCACATCAGCTTAGGCAACTATCTGAGGGATGGTAGGACTTCTAAAAGGATGGGGAGAACTCTTTGCATTTGAGATGTACTCCATGGATGAGAGAGAAGAGGAAGATAAATGATTAGGAGGTGGATCTTGGTTTACTTAGTTTTTTAGTTATTGTCTAGTTAAAACCATGTAGATAAGGAAAAAATGAAGATAAAAGTAATCTCACAACTCAAACAAAGAGAAGACAAGAAAAAATCAAGGAAATAAAACACACACTAAAGCACATTAAACCCTAGGGTTCTTTTAGTCTCTCTTGTGGCTTATTCCTTAACCTTTAAGAATTGTGTGACTCAACTTAGCTTGTAGAGAGGGTATTAGAAAAGAATTCTATGATTGGTTTTAGTTTGTGTTTAGGCTCTCAAAGGGACATGTATTGGAAATCAGTACATGGCTTGATATTGGTGCCTACCCCTGACTTCACACACCACAATGATAAGGGTTTTGTGTGCTTAGACAAGATAAATTGATTGCCAGAGGTTATAATCAACCAATGAACTAAGTTAGTTCTCCCCTTGGTGATGAAATCCAAGTAAGATAGCTAGGAAAGATGACTTCTAGGTGATGAAATCCTAGTCAAGCCTTATGTCAATGTTTTATGCTTGATTAGGTGTAAGTGGTTTGGTCTTGTGTGTGTGATGAGAGTGAATCTATGTTTAATTCACTGGATTACTTAAGCTATGTGAGCTGAAATAGGCAAGCAAACAATGGATGTAGTCAATTTTAAGCCCAAGATGAAATTTTGATTTCATTATATGAGCATAAAGATAAGAAGTAACTAGATGCAACTATGAACCTAAGAAAATACTCAAGGGTCCCATCAAGCATGCTAGAATGTTTCACATAAATTTTGATTTATTTCTTAAAATAAAGTTGTAAAACTTGGAAGAAGGGTGAGGTTAACAAAACCTAGATTTGGTTTACACTCCATGATCCAGATGGTTGTAAATACTCCTCTTTGGATTGGGATGAATGACCTATAGATAATATAGAACTAAAGAGATGGTTGATTAATTAGATAGTGGGGTGGATTGCCTAGCAAGCTATATTCAAGAAGCACAAGATTCCTTAGAGGCTATCAATCCACACTTTTAAACAATCAAGTTCTAAAAATGAAAGATAAACTACTTGCATAAATAATAGGAGGTAAATTAAATACAAGAAGTTCTTGATAAATGAATAGGTGAATTTGACTAATTATAGAAATAAATAGACCTATATTAATGATTTAGGAATGATTTAGAAAATAGGGTGATTTTCTATGCTTAGGCAGAAGGTTAGAAAGTGAAATTTTGTTGAGGTCTAATGGGTGAAAATATCTTGTTTATTTGTCACATAGTGACCATTGGCAGTTAGGGTGACTGTCAGTGGTTAGGGTGACCGTTGGCAATTGGGTAACCATCAATAGTTAGGATAGACCATTGGTGGTTAGGGTGACCATTGGTAGTTATTATGGGTTCTGGGTTGGTTTAATAAATTGGTTGATGAGGTTGCTGAATGAAATTCTAGAAGGTGGGTTTGGGCTAGGTTAGTTACAACATAGAAACAAAGTAAACTAATTACTAAAAATAGATACTTATCTTGATGATCTAAAGAAGGGTTAAGGTATGTGGATGATAAATCATTGGTGGTGTTTGGAGTAATTTTAATAGAGTAATGGTACTTGGTTGTTGATTGATGAGTTACCGCAACACTTTAGATTTCTGACCTAGTTGCTAGTTCACTAGGAGAATACCTAAAAAATAAGTTCTGATGCAAGAAGCTCCAATAATTGCTGGTGATCTATGATGCTTGATTGATCTGATACTAGATGATTGATTGATGATGGATCCTTTTCACCTCCTCTTCTTCCTCCCTTTTTATATAAGGAAAGGAGAGGTAAAATAATTAGTTCAAAAAAAGGTTCAAGAAGAAATTTATTTTTAGCATCGACATGCATTGATCTTGCACATGAAATAAATAGCTAAAAATAAAAATCAAGCTATAGTTGGGCTAGAGTTTAACTATTCAAGAAGTTAAAATCTAACCATCGATAATCAAGCCTAACCATCAATGGTTGATGGGTCAAAGGTTAAGTTGGGGTTGGTGGTTAGAAGGTAGTTAAGTGGTCCTTAGGGGGTCTAAGGGTGGTGCAAGGGGTTAGTTCAAAAACTAGAACCATCATGTGTGGTTTTCTAGTGTTTAAAAATATCTCATGAGAACCCATTTTTTTGTTCTTAGAGTTATCTTGACATGGTACGTGTATGATTACAAAGCATTATATGGTGCACAAATAGTCACAACAAATAACAAAATGCCTTTTGGTTTAGGATTTCTAGTCAATATGTCAAGCTCAATCAACCTGTATTTTTCATCTTCAGCTAACTTGTAAATATCATCCTCCTCCTTACATGTGTGAAATAGGTTACTAAGCATTGATTTCATTACATTGGACTTCCTTATCAAGTGTGTCCATATATCACCTGGGTCTCATATGTCAATGCAATTTGGAATTTGAATAAAAGTATTTGTATTCCCTTTGTTACAAGTTACATCCTTGACCATATTATCCTTTTTAGCATGTTGTTCATGATAAGGATAAATATGAAATGGCATGGTGTAACACAACAAGTCTAAAGTATGACTTTATTTTTTGTACCTTAGGCTGTAATAAAATAGCTTACCCTTCTCCTTAAATTCTTTTAAGTGTTGTTTTGATTGAATAGCTATCAATTTAACCTCCTCCACTCTCCTTCGCCAATCCTCACACCTCTTTTTGGTCCTTATCACATCTTCCATGATGGATTACAAAGTAGTTGGTTCCTTTCAACCCTAGGGTCCAATTTTGTTATGGATGGTAAAACATTAAGTTCTACCTCACATATGTGATTCATGCCCTTGTCTTTTGATGAAATCTTAGGGAAAATAGCTAATGGAGCTTCCTCTTTAGATGGAACATTTATCCCACTACTCTTTTTCATGGTGGATGCCCCCATGAGTCGTCACTAACCTTTTTCAAGTCTAAATTATCTTGTGTTATGATTCCTTCCTTGGAATTCTTATGAGGGTTTGAATTTCACTCTTTCCAATTTTATTTTTCTTTTATCATCACACTTTGGAAATTATTCTCCTCTTCCTTTCTCAACCTTCTTATGTTAGCACATAACCCTCTTTTACTTTGGTTCATCATTTTATATAATTTCAAGAACTCATCAAAAGAGACTAGAGACTTAAGATGATCACCCATCCCTTGATACTCATTAAGGGTTTTGGTGGCCTCAAAATTGTACCTTTCTTTATCTGTTTGTATTTTTATCCCCACTTTTTGAATTGGATCTATGCGTTCCTCCTTATGTAAAAACTTAAGTCACCAATCCATTATAGACAATTCAAGCCCCATAACTATCCAAGAAAAGGCTCTGATACCACTGTAATGTCCCATTTAGGGTTGAACAAGAAGGATTTGGGTTTTCTAACAAATACTATAAATAACACCAAAAAAGTAACACAACTTATGTATTTCTAAAATTTCACTTGTAAACCCTAAAGTCAAAATTACAAATTTTTGGATTAAATATTCAAACCCTAGAAATAATTTAGTGAATGTTGTCAATGAACAATTTGGGATCCAACACCCTTAAAACTAAGCCTAATAGGTTCCAATTAATTTTGAAAAGTGTAGCAATATAAATACCTAATTTTTGATGATTTTTTCTAGTATAAAGTGCTGGAAAATATTATTAAAAATAGAGAATAAATATTAGAATATTTTTCAATATGCTATAATGTGTTTTAGGCTGTGACAGCCCTACAAAACCTCAAATTACATCCCAAAAGGGGTTCACCCATATATAAATGAATAATTTTCTTGATTATCAACTCCACTTAGCCTTTACAAAAGGTGTCTTCAAACCTAAAATCAATGATTTCTACTCTATTAGGGCCTCTAACCCAAGTCTCCAATCTCCAAGAATAAGTTTCCTCTTTAAAAATCAATTTATAAACCCTAGGGTGAAGTCACCACTCTTTCAAGGCTAAAAAAATTGAAAAATATATATTGTTAAATATCAATACAACTCGTATGTGAAGTCATCCTAGTTCTAAAATTAAGGGTTTTCATCAATAATTTCACTTACCAAAGAAGGGTTTCATATTCAAAGTATCAATTTAATCAAGCATGCTAAAACTCATAAATTTTATGTAAAAACATGGTAACCTCTCAAATTATCATCACTCCCCTTCTTATACTCTTTTTTTTCATCAAACCCTTCCCAAAAAGAGGCACTCCACTTGGAGTGAGAGTTAGAGTAGTTTTAAAAATATCATGACTTATCTTCATTAAGGGTTAAGTTAACCCATGCTCCAAAATCCTCTTTTTAAGTAATAATAAGAAATAGAAAAGGGGTGGCTGAAATAAAGTCCCTTAGACATATTATTATTTTTAGTATTTAGGAATACTTTTTTTTGTAAATAATAATATTATTATAATCTCAAAAAGGGGGCATTAAAATGTTCCAATGGTAATTTAGGTAGGTATAACAATGAAAATGTGATATAAATACATATTCAAATTGTTTTAAAGTTGAATGAATGATTTGGAAAAGTATACAACCAATCAAGAGCCCCCTGGGTTAAGATAAAAAAAAAAATGCCTTTAAGAGAAATCTTCCATTCTGGGCCCAATGTTCAAAAGAGTGTGTTTATTATTGTAAATGAATAGAAAGATTCCCTTAACCATAAAAGTGGGAGAACTTAGGAATAACTGAGTTTTAAAGATAAAGATACTCAAACACATCCCTAGTGAGAGTTTGTTATGTTAATGTATTTTCCTCAAAAATAACTTCATGAGAAGAAACTTGTAATTTAAGAGCATGGATTTGTTATAAATCTCCAATGGTAGTCATAATAGATAACATGTCATAAGAATAATTTGAGGCCTATGATAGTGCTTTTAAACTACCATTTGTATAGAACATATGAATGATGGACTCTTTATCATTATCTAAAATAGGCTCATCACATGATTTTTCAATATTTAGTAATGGACACCATGTCTAAAGATGTAGGTATATCTTGTGGAACAACACAAAGTTTAATATTATTATCATTGAAAGGTGATACATTGCTTGAAATTTCATGACATACTAGAGGAGTAGGAGGGATAATTTCAATTTCATTTTTAGGCACACTCTCTTTCTTGAGAATAAAATGCAAAGGTGGAAATGGAAGAAACATTTATTATGTCATGTACTACATTAAGAGATATAAAAATGTCACTTTCACTTTTATTTTTAGTATCATATCCTAAAAAAGAGAAGTAAGTAATGCAATATCACTTTCTACTTTAGGTTCATCATTGTTATGTGAAAAGGAAATATTGACATAACTATAATATGCATCCTTGCTATTTTTCTTAGGAAACCTTTGGGAAGCATGGTTTTTTGTTTCTTGAATTTACATGGTTATACCTTTGAAAAAGACACATCAAATATATTTGGTAAATTTGTTGTGTCCCTAAACAATACATGTTGTGTAGTTGTTTCCTTAAAATTTTCTAATGCACTTTCATTTTTTTATTCAATCAACACAATGGGAGATATGGGACATGTAATTTGTTCCTCAAAAATTAGAGGGGAAGAATAAATTTGACTATTTTTATTTGAATCATGCAAATAAGTAATGGAATTTTCAAAACTATCAATATTTGGGGAAAGATACATACACTTGATTTTATCAATATTTTCATTATGAGAGATAGTGGAGGAAAATTCAACTTATTTGACATTTTCAACATTGGAAAGGGGAGAATCACACTAACTTTTTGAAAAAACTAAAGAGGGTATGAATTCAATAAGTTAATTTAAACATTAGGAATGGAATCATTTTGCATATTTTTTGGCTCTCTAGTATCATAAAAGAGAGCAATAGGAGAGGTGTCATAACCAAGGGGTATTTCATCACATTTATAACAAAGAGTGGAAACATCATGATCACTAATTTTCTCAATTATATTTGCATTTACATCATTAGTTATTTCATTGCCATACTTGTAAGCAAAAGTGGGTTTATATAGTTTTTGATGCTCTTCTAGGTCTTCATATGAAATACATTGATCATCATGTGGATTAAATAAATGATCAAAATTTATCTTCTATTAATAACTCCATAAAGGTTAAAAAGTAATTTAAGATAAATACCAAGCACACAACTAGGAGGACCAAAACAAGAATGTAACTAAGCATTATTAAGCTAAGCCCATATAAGTGAGGGAGAAATCAGATCTAAAAATAAATTATAAAAAAATGAGATGAACTTTCAAAGAAAGTATAAACCCTAATAAGCAAACTAGGGTTTTGATTTAAAAAATAGAGGATGGGTTCATGAAATGTTTGAATGCTTTTGGATTCATATAAAAAACATATAAAAAATAAAGCAGTTTAAATGCTAATCAAGTATTGTTTAGATTTTAACAATATAATATAATATTTCAATAATATATATCGTTTAGGCATATACAATAAATATAGAAAGTACAAATAATCTAAGGGATACATAGAGTGTATCTTGTTTGCTATCTTGTTCTAGATTATAACAATGGTCAATAATCATCATAGGACTATCCTATAGGTCTAAACTTTATTAGTTATATATTTTGACTATTTTTAATGTATAGATAGTTGCATCAATTTTAGATAGTAACATCGATGCTTATTTCCACCTCCAACATAGGTGTCTAGTGAAAGATATACACAAGAATGACTTCAAATTTGGACTAGACCTATGATACCCACTCTATTATTTTTCTATTACACAACTTATGTCTACCATGTGCTAGATATATATAATAATCAACCCTAGTTCCTTTACATTGTACCTATTATAACTTAAAAACAATGGGTTAGTAACTTGAGTCAAGCTAGCCCTAATAACCCCATTTTGTCACTAAGTGTAACCTACATAGCCAATACTCCTAAGAGATCCTTAAAATCACATGTATTTCTCCCTCTTATGCATATGCATGGAATTGCAACAATGTGACTATATACTCTTTCTCCCTTTAACCCTTGGTACAAGTGATGCAATAGTATATTTAACCTTTTGAATGCTTCAGATATTTGATTTAGTGTTGTACAATTTGATAGATTGAAATAAATAGTAAATTCCAATTAGATAATTCCTTGTCAAATCGGTAGATGTGTTAATTATACTATATGCTTTGTATATATAGGAACCTTTTAAATTTTAATTATAACCTAGTGACAAGAAAAAAACTGATGATAAGATGGGAAAAGAGGGCTAAAAATGGTCACAAAGTGAAATATATGAAAAAAGATAAAAATATAAGCCTAGATAGTTACATCGAAGCTGGAGACTAATGTTGATGTTAGTGTCTAGGATAGATGCAAGTGTCTAGGGGAAAAAAACATATAGAAAATAGATACAAGTATTAGAAATATCATCATTGATGTCAAAGGTCTAGCATTGGTGATAAAGGCCCCATTGCATTTAATGGTGTTTTTAATATTCATATCTTGGCTAATGTGTGTTAATATATATTTAATGTTAATGAATATATTTTTGGTTGCATATAAGTCAAAAGAGGGCCCATGCAGAAGTCAAAGAGTCATGGGGTAAGGACAAAGAGGAATGGGATGCATTTTCTCATGAAGAGTCATCTTGAGGAATTCCAAGAGTCACCATGTAAAGACAAAAAAAGGGTATGGCACATTTTTCCATGAAAAGACACTTTGAGGAAGATGAAAAGTCACCAAGATAAAGACAAAAGAGGAAAGGATGCTTGTGCTTATAAAGGGTCACCATGTGGCTTTTCAAATTCAAGAATACAAAGGGTCATGCAAGTTTTGTGCCATTTTATATGAGGATTGAAGGGTCATAAAGGATGAATGCCAAAGTTCATTTGGAAAGCTATAAATAAAGGCTTGAGAATCTATTTGTAAGATACAAGAGAGTGCATGGTTTTGTAATTATTTTATATAAGAACAAAGAGAGAAAAGTAAGAGATATTTTAGAGTTCTATCATTTGTTGAGTACGCAGCATTGAGAGATAGTTGTGTTTTATACACAAGAGGAGTTGGTACTCCTATGGGTTGGTGCTCACAAATCTTTGTAAGGGGTTGGTGCTCCTATGGGTTGGTGCTCAAAAATAGTTGTTGTGTTAGTGCTTGGCAAAGGGGTTGGTGATCCTACAAGTTGGTGCTTGAGAACTTTATAATTTGAGTTGGTGCTCATTCATATACTTGAGATTATTCTCCATGATTTTTCCCACTTTGGGTTTCCACGTAAAAATTTGGTCTCTCTCTCTCTCTCTCTCTCTCTCTCTCTCTCTCTCTCTCATGTGGTGTATATTATTGTTTTAGTTTTATTTCATATCTTGAATATGTGATTAAGTGATTAAAGAAAAGAAATTAGATTAAGTAACATATATATAATATATTGATTCACCCCCGCCTCCCGCCCCCCCCTGCCCCCCCCCCCCCCCCCCCCCCCCCCCCCCCCGCCCCCGTCTTAGTATATTTCATGCTTAACAATTGATATCAAAGTAGGTTTCTTTTGAAAAAGTTTTATAACTTGAAGGTAGATCAGGGAAAGCATGATGGCTAGATCACATGAAGGTTTTTTTACAAATAAGGCACCTTTTTTTATGGGACAAATTATAATTTTTGGAGTATAAGGATGAAGACTTATTTGATGGCTCTTGGATTCAATATTTGACAAGCAGTGGTGGAGGAATATGAAGAGCCACAGACACTTGTAACTACTCCAGTGGAAAAGAAGGTAAGTGAAAATAATGCTAAAGCTTTAAATGTTATTTTATATGGTTTATGTGAATCAAAATTTGTTATTAAAGTTATGCAATGTAAATCTACTCACGAAAATTGGGTAAAGCTTGAGAATATTTACAAAGGTGATGGAAAAGTTCAACAAGCTAAGCTTCAGACTTTCAAAAGATAGTTTAAGAGTTTGAAGATGGAAGAGGAAGAAATATATAAAGTTAAATTTTGTGGGTTGATCAAATAGTTAATCAAATTTAAGGTCTTGGAGAAAAGTTAGAAGAATCAATCATAGTACAAAAAGTTTTGAGATCTCTACCATTGAGATATGATGCAAAAGTTTTGACAATTGAAGAGATGAAGAATTTAGCCAAGATAAAGATGGATGAGATACATGGTATTCTTATGGCATATAAGACATGGACTGAACAAGAGAAACCCTCAAATAGAGAAATTGCTTTCAAGACATCAAAAAAAGAGAAGGCTAAGATTTAAGAATCAAGTGACAGTTTTAGTGATGTTGAAGATGACAATGGAGCTCTATTCATTTGCAAGCTAAAAAAGGGAATAGGTAAATATCAAGGAAAATTACCTTTTGAATATTTTAATTGTGGAAAGATTGGACATTTTATAGCTAAGTGCCTAGATAAAGGTAATGGTGACAATGAATAAGGAAAGTCTACATACAAGAATAATTTCAAAGGTAAATTCAAGAAGGGATTCGAGAAGAAGAGTTTATATTATAAAGATCCTAGCTCAACTGAAGATAGTGGAGTCAGTCATTCAAAAGAGTAAGATATTCTATTCATGGTCATACATGAAGATGCCTCCATAAGCAAAAGTATAGATGATCAAGAAGAAGAATAAGATGAATCCAAAGTGAATATAGAATGTGAAATTATTTGTGCCTTAGAATATTTAAAAGCTCTTGAGAAGAAGAATCAAAGATTAAATCTCTAGATCAATAAAAATGAAAAGAAGTCAAAAAAAATAATTGAAGATCTACAAATGCACTTTGAAGAAGCCACGAAAAATGAAAAATATCTAACATCATATTTGAAAAAAATAAGTAAAGAATGTAAAAGGTATGTTATTGAAATTATTTTTTTAAAAGTAGATCTTGAGAAAACAAATAAAGCAATCAATGATAGAGTAATCAATGATTCAAAATTTGAGAATAACACTAATATGTTGAATAAGCTATTATAAAGTGAAAGATTAATGTCAAATAATATAGGTATCATATTTGAAAAAGAGAAAGGGTAGGCCACTACTTTTAATAACAAGGTTAACACAAAAAAGGAAAGAGCTATGATGAAGCTCTTACAAAAGAGGAAATAAAAAGGAAGAAGTTAAGAATACAGAGGACATCTCAAACAAAGAAGGTTAGATAGAACAAAGCTACAAAAGGCAATCAATTTAGAGATACATAAACCAGGTCCTATTTTTATGTTTACTATTTTTATTGTAATTGATATGGTCATAAAAAATTAGAATGTTGAAAAAGGGCTAACAATTTTAGAAATAAGGAGAAGGAAACTCATGTAGAGTCAAGAAGAAGCCACAACTCTTTTTCTCCTCTATCAGGATTTAATGAAGAGGCCTTAATATGTTACAAGTTCAATAACTTTGAACACATAGCCCAATATTGTAGAAACATGTTTGATTCAGTCAAGAAAGGACCATAGTTTCAAGGCTCCATTCATCAAGAAGAAAGTTAAAATAGGTTTATGGCAAAAGAAACAACCTAAAAAGTCTATATTGGTACAAATAGCTTTGCATGTAAAAAATGAAAAAAAGCCATGACTCATTGATTGTGGATGTTCAAGGAACATGACAAGACATATGAGCAAGTTCATAACCTTGAATAAGGTCAATGGTGGCACAATAAAATATTTAGAGATAATACTATTGCTAGAATTGCCATAAAAGGTACACTAAGTTTGGATAATGGTAAAAATAAAACTAAAAATATTTTGTATGTATAAGGTCTTAAGAATAATATTTTTGAATGTAAGTCAAATGTGTGATCAAGGGCACACACTAAAGTTTTATGTATAATATTGTGAAATTAGGAGAAAAAGATTCAGATGTGTTGGTTGCAGATGCTCAAAAAATAGGCAATAATTTGTATATGTTATTTAGACATAAAAGATCAAAGATGTTTGAGTCAGATTGAATACAATTGGCTATGTCACATGAGAATGGGACACACAAATTTTTTAAAAATATTATCAACATCAACAAGAAGCAAGAAGTTATAAATCTTCTAAAGGATTACAAATACATCCAATACACTTTGTGAACCTTGTCAGCCATGGGAAGCAGGCTAGAAGGTAGTTCAACAACAAAAGAATACTTGACCACTTAGATGTTAAAGATTGTTCACACTGATTTATGTGGACCTATAAGAAATCAAAGTACTCAAATTGAGAAATATTTCATGTTTATTATTGATAATTTTTCACGTATGACTTGGGTAATGTTTTTAAATAAAAAATCAGAAGATTTCAGACATTTTAAAGCATTTAAAGCATTAGTTGAGAATGAAACCGGTTTGAAGATTAAGTGTCTAAGATCAGATCAAGGAGAAGAATTCATGTCAGATCAAATTATTGAGTTTTTTGAAGACCATGGAATAAGAGAGACATTATTTAGCAGCTAGAACTCCACAACAAAATGAAGTAGTTGAATAGAGAATAGAACAGTTCAAGAGATGGCGAGGACAATGCTAAATGAAATCCAAGATACTAGATAATATTGGAGAGAGGTAGTTGGTATAGTAATGCTTATTTAGAATAGAGCATTATTGAGAGTCAATAGTGATAAGATTCCTTATGAGCTATGAAAAGACAAAACCAACTATAGTTGATTATTTCATAGTTTTTGGTAGTAGATGCTTCATAAAGAGAACTGATGAAAAAATGGGTAAGTTTGAATCTAGAGTAGATGAAAGTATATTTCTTGGTTATTCTTGTAAAAGTAAAGCTTATAAATG